>JAVJAQ010005844.1:0-179549 GCA_032362365.1 Zygogramma bicolorata
CATAAAATAAAATATACGCTTCGCCACTCACAAGTGATTTGGAGGAGATTGGTGACACACAAGAATCGTTGAATTCATGCCACGTTCCCGCATAAGGATGCCGGCAGTAAGCTGTGTAGTGGCCAACTGTATCTAGTGCCGCTGTGATTAGAGAGTGCGTAGAGATTGTAGCGACAAGGGGCTACATCGGCTGCCGCATAGTTCTTCATGTCCAGACCTTCTAACGGGAAATCTACCGTGACATTTAGTTTTCCCCTGGAACTATCCGATGGAGAGAATCGTTTGAGATGGATCACTAGCACACTGGGGAACTTGTGGATCGATAACGATTTTGAGCACTTCCGCCTTTCTTTACACTGCGAACATCTCGGCTTCTCATCACCATCCAACATCTCTTCCCTGGTAAAAGCGTCTAAGCAATGATATAATCCGAGATGACCTGTTATTTGTGGGATAGGCAGTGAAAGTTCCCAAAATGGATCGAAGGTCACGGAACAGTAACCACAATATGTGCATTTTAGCGTCGATTTTAGTTGGCGGACGAAGTTTTCTAGTATGTTGGAATTGCCTATCCATGACACTTGCGATTCATTGCCGTCACTCAATTTTTCGTCTGATCCTGTTGAAATTGGCTTGTGTTTTTCTGTGATTTGATTGATATCTTCTTGCAGTCCTTCGAGAAGGTATCTCAAAAATTCTTGGGCATCTTGTTGTGCATGACCCATGAAGCGAGGTGCATAAAGTTCGATTTGGCTCTTTACGAAAGGTGTATTAACCACACCACAAATCTTTCGACTACAATTCTTTGATGACTTCGGCAAAAGCTTTCATCAGAGTATCGTTCATACTCGAAATACTGTTAAGTATGCCCCTTACATATATATCCTTCTTCAAGTACTCCAGTAACCATCTTGTATTGGATAAACATTGGATGACACTGTTCATGAAACAAGTGTTCCCCATTGAGACCGAATATTTTGATATTACTATGTACCATGAGTTCGATGGTATTCAGGCCATTTGTGATTCGATCGTCACATCTGTCTCCTTTCGAATGGTTTCTCCTAACGAATCGGTGAGACAATGAATTGGAATTGGGAATGCTCGATATCAACTTCAATGGAGATGAAGGGGATTTTCTAAGCCTTGGAGATATTTATGAATCTAGGTATGTGCAGTCAATTTCCTTAGAAGGAATCGTTTCCTTATGTATTTCTGTCTTGTTATGGAGTTTTACTTTTTTATCAAAATCTAGTTTGCAACTCATATCGGAGGCTTGTTCATCAGATAATTTTGGGGATCGCTTGTTTCGACATCTTCTATAGGTATTGTGATGAATTAAAAATAATCCATTCAGTTGACGGGTAACAGGAATGGTTCCTAGGACGGAAGCTGCATTTCCACGTTGAATTGCAATACCGATACGTTGGATTAAAAATGATGTTGCTCTATTATCATTCGTGGCTTCTGTTATTCTTTTGCCAATCTCTTTGATGAGCTCCAATGCTTGCACACCAAAAACTCCAAAGGTTTCAATAACAATTGGATAAAAATGTACAGCTGCTGTGAATTTTGATATTTTCTTTACTCAACCTTTTCACCATTCGCAGCAGCAGCACCATGACTATTGGAAGTGGCAATACATGTGATACTGCCAAAGTATCGACGCAGGTAAAATCCTAGACAAGAGGTTTACCAAACTTCCAAGGGATGAGCGTCATATCGTCAGGGCGGTTGCCATCGTCACGAACCCCATCAAGAGGTTCTAAAATTGCTGGAATTTTTGCCGTTGTTTTTACCATGACGAGAATAACGTCCTGCGCTGAATCTGCAGCTCAAACCGTGAATTCCCATTTCATCAACGTGAACACCACATCTGCAGGTATGAGGAACACAAACCGAATTTCCCAAACGCAGTCCAATTGCAATTCTGAATGATTCATTATCGAGGAGAGTGTCCAGTGAACTCACTGGAAGAGCATTGAACCAGGAACTTGATTGTTCGGAAGTAACTGCTTTGAAACGAGCCTTTTCGGTTATTGACATAGCTGAATCTATCAGTGCTTTTTTAACGATATCAATCAGAGGAGTATCCCAACACTTTTGCGAAGATTTTTCCAAATTTGATAATTGGATTTTTGTTTTGGAAACCCACAGCTGCTCTCCTTCTTAGTGGATATATTTTGGTGTGTTCGAAAAACTTTCCTGTAAGATTTCCTTAATCAAGTCAGCAACACTATTGGTAGATGATAAAAAAGCAGCTAAGGCTAAATCGAATGTGAGACGAATTCCCAACCCTTCTCGTTTCACTGGGAGTGTGGCTTGAATACATTTCCGTTCGTCTAAAGGGTTATTGGTTATTCCTTCAAGTATTTTACGTAAATTATCATCGAACTCCCCAAGTTTTTCTGGACTATGCCAAGTGGGACTGCAGCGTAATATATATATATATATATATATGTCATCTTTGGTATTGCTGGACAATTCTTCAATAAAAAGTAAGCAACATGTGCTGGAATGTCCCAATGCGTGAAGTCATGAGTGTAAGAGAATGTATTTTTTATGTGAGATGAGCAGGAAGAGCTTCATCTGAGAGAGGAGCACCAAGAAGTGATCAATCAGCTTTCCTTAGAACTCTGATGCCTGGTGCAAGAGAAATTAATTCCTCGAATATAAAGGGATCTTTGTCTTTCAAGAAGAATTTCAGATTTTTGATGCAGCTTTCCCACGTGTATCTTCATTCATTAGGTACTTTTGAATGTCCATTTGCAGATTGTACATTGTGATTTCTCGACGGAATTCATTGAATGTTTATATCAGTAAGGAGTCAATTCATAAACAAAATATCAACAAATGAACTTTGATCCTACATATTCGAATACAATGAACGAAATACCATACACGTATACATTGTATCCACTTGGGGAAGCTTTTTCATAGCAAGACACTTTTCGTGGCTCCGTGAATTTCATTCTAGTGGAAGTCGCACAGAAAACTGCGTATTTTTTAATAGAGACCCCCAAGTATTGGCTAGTTGTGATTTAGATAAAAAGACAAACTACTATTTTCAAATCCAATTCACGCCTACTAAAATGGTTTTGTAACTAAGTTGCTGATCTCCTAGAAAATGAATTATTTCACTTTCTATTTTTCTTTAAGCGAAAAAGCCCAGAGAAAATTGGTGAAAATAGCGAAAGCTCCTATTAGAATTATCTCGTCACAAGTCAAACTTCAGCAAGCCGCTGCGATGTAGAAATATGAATTCGCAATTGAGTTATTCAAATGATTCGAAGAGTTTAATTTAAAGTTGGTGTTGGCTTCAGCCTCTTGTTAGGGTAATGGGAGTGTAGACTGAAATTGCAGTCAGGATACCGAGCACAGTTGGTTAGTTACATTCTAATTCAGTATCTTCATCACAGTTATTCACCCATTCGAAAACTGCCTGTAAACGTTAACACTGTTTCAGTCTGTAATCTACTTTCACGGAAAAAATGGTAGGTTCGTGAGGAATTATGTTTGGTTTTGTGAAAAGAATGCAGTCGAGAGATTTATTTGTTTTTGAAATGAAAAGGAGTGTCGTTTCGAACGTTTATCGATCTGAAATGCACTGAAGATTATATTCATGTCTATATATTTCAGCTTGAATGGAATTTCTTCTGGATAGAGAGGTAATATGTGCACAACGATTTTTGCGTGTTGCCAATTGCACAAACAGGCTTATGCGAAGCGTATAAGGCTATTGGTTGACACTGAAAACCTAAACATTCTGTGAATGACCCTCGAAGTAAGACCTACGACCTACCATATATTGTTTTTATCTTGCATAGAGATGATTGGATCTTTCGGGAGCAAGGAATATCATGAGCAGATTGATCAAAATACCCTGGGATTCTGGTGCACTTGGATACGTTCTGAACATGATTCATGCTGGGTTATTTGAACTCTTGAAGAAATGTTGAAGGCTTGTTAATTGATGAGAAAATTGATTGAGTTATTGGTCGATAGGGAGGGGGATGGTAATAAACTATCCTGATAATTCCAATAATATCAGTATAAAAAATCATCTGAATAATGAGTTTTCACAACAAACCGTTCCAACTATGATATTTATCTGACAGAAACTAGGAAATGAAATGAGAATTCAACAGAAAGTTCTTCCAAAATGCTGGAAAAGTTCTGTCTCCCAATAGACGAGTTAAAGAAATATAAGAAGACGTCAGAAATCAGGGTCATTTTTGTGGTTTCGTAAATAGTAATTGAAAACTCAAAGTGTCGCTCATTTCATCGATACGCTAGGTCTAACTGATATAATCATTGTTACAAATTTGACGATAAACAACAAATTTGCGAAACAATGGAGCCCTTTCTCTATGCCCATGACTTCCTCTACGCCTATGCTTCGGATAACGCAACGCCTACCGACTGCATTTATTCTACGTAGAGTTGTCGGGAAAGTTCGACAAACTTCAATGCCCGTTCGAGAACGGAACATTCTAGAACAATTTGACTAATATATATCGGCACAGAAAATGGCGGGAGTCAGTTGAGTTGAATACCGGCATTGCGATCGAGCGCATAAATGCGAAACAGTGCTATAGTTATTTGAGTGATTTTTTAGGTTTGTTAGGATGAAGTTGTTTGGGTTTGCCGTACTCGTCACTCATTTTAGAACCCGAAGTAAAATCATGATAATACCATCTCTTCAGAAATTTCATGCTGCTTTATAAAAATGAAAAATTCTCAATGAACAACCCTTTATTCATATACATATTCATTCATTTATTCACGAAATGGTCGTTTGGGATTTTTGTTTCCTCAACTTTTTATCTTATCATACATTGAAATAATATTCACAAACACATTGAAACAGTACAGAACACGAACAGGCTAAACCACAGAAATAAAAGGGCACCATTTTGTTATTTTTTTTGAGAAGTCACAAATCTTCCAGGTTAGATTGTAGATGATTATATATCTTGTGGGGTGAGATATAACTACTATTTGCAGCAAGAGCATGCCTATGTTACGGAAGTCTTAGGTTATCACTGTTTCTCAGATTATAGTTGTCACAATTCCTTTTTCAGATGAAAACTTCTTCAAATTTGTATACATATGTCATACGATATTATTGTAGGGATAACTAAATCTCTGAAAAATTATCTGCATGAATCTGAAGAAGATTTGATTAACATCGTTTTTATTATTCCTCCCATCGAACGTTCAGTGTACCTAACATAAATATAAATAAGCTCTGTTCTGAAATTGAGAATTTGGGGAAAATTATGAAATTGAAAATTGAATAACTTATGTCCAAAATTCTTTATCAGAATCAAGATACTTTCAATTCGAAAAGTGAAAAGCATAGAGCAAATTATTTTTCTTTTACAAAAAGCATGTGCTTACATAGTTCTCTTCTTCTAATGGGTCAGATTAATGACGGATAGTGCTCTAACATCGATTGAATTTCTCAGTCCGCAGTAGCACACGGATGGACCCTTCGACATACAATTGTATACTGATCATCTTCGATCTTATTCAGGAAAATATAGCGAGTTTCATCAAAAAAAGAAGCAGTGCGGAGGTTCAGCGATAATACAAATCGTGAGGAGCGAGAGTCCCACGCGAAAGGTTAACCCATTGTTGCTATTATGATTCGTTTCAGATTCAAGTATTTCCTATTCCAAAAGCAGACTGTAAAAAATTGTTCCAAAAAATCTGTCACTACCGCCCGGTCTATTAAAGCCGCTGCACATAACTTGATAGTTTTCTACGGTGAAATGTCGATTTTTGTGAAGGGACTTCACTGCTGTAAGCCGTTAGACGCAGCCAATAACTATCCTATATACCAATATACATCGCAGTCGCGACACCAAAGCGTGTTCATCCCACGTGTGGAATTCTCGGCCTAAAAAGTGTTTGTCTGAATCCGAACGCCTCGTATTCCATAAATAATGCTCCTGAAACAATAACTGCTATCTTCAGTATTGGATTTCCATAATTCGGTTCTCAAGGGGGAATGGGGCTTTCGCAAGCATCGGTAAAAAAAATCTGTTGCGAGGTGATTATTACAGAGTGATTCTTGGAATAGGTTGAACGAAGATGGAAATTTTCGAGAGGAGGAAGATTTTGAACAGTGAGATGTTGTATTTACCTGCTCAACTTTTATAACTCTGATTCATCCCTGAATGTGATCGGTCCCATGTCACTCTTTAATGCTGGTCTGTTCATAGCTCATGATTTTTTCAGAACTCATATATATTTATTCAGGATATGTTGAAAATACTATATTATTCTAATATTCCATATCTGATGTGATCTTTGAATCGAGTTTTGACCGCCTGTCGTCAGTCAATTATACCATCGATATATATTTTCGGATTGAAGTATCCCAATCTACCAAATTCAAAGAAGTTAATTCCAAAAAATATGGACATCTCAGAACAGAACACATCATGAGCCCATGTTACATTAATTATATGAAGATATTCACAATTCGCTAATGAGAGAGGTCCATTCAAAAATTATATACAATATTATTTGTTCGTTATTGTGATTTCATAGCTCAGAATCCAACTTTATACTTGTGGTACATAAATATTCATAGAAATACACTCTAACAACGAATCAGGAAATTCGCTATGTTCTTTCAGCTCCGTCTGATAAAATCAACGTACTGGTAGTAACTTAGTATTGATGATCATTCGCTTCAAATCTATAAACTGCAAAATGTTTCTTTATATATCAGCAACAAATGAAGTACGAGGCGTGAATCAAGGTCTTTCAATAACTTTGTTGAATGTTTTCGGATTCACACTCAAAATTACTGGAATTCATAGTTTGTTTGGGAAAAATATTAGATTAATGAAAAGCATTCCCACATTGAAATACACTGAAATTTCAGTCGCGGTCTATGATGAACTACTAGAGCAGATTATCTCAGTCTTCAAAAATTCTGGAAGCTTGGATTTTGATATTTTTCAGTGTGCTGAAACCAGCAAAAATATTGAAACAAGTGAAGGTCGAAAAATTATAGATTCCTAGAATATGCTAAATCAGTTGTATTGCTGTGGAATTGATAATTAGTTAATTTGAAAATAAATGGTTATATATGAGGTATATATTATTGTAGACTACTTCAGGCATGATTATTTCTTATGAGGATAGTCCGTGGGAAGTTGTTTGTTTACAAAACTATCATTGTTAGTCTTCAATTTGAAAAAGGGTACAAAAATATGCTAAGAGACGAAAATTTTGACACTTATATTGTGTTCTTGGATATTCAGTGAAGAGAACAGGGATTCAACTTCGACTGAACTATGTTCAAATCAATAAAAAAAAAACTGTGTGCCGGTAACGACAAAATATTACTGACTTTCATAGACGATCCGACAGCGAATAGTACGTACGAATCGTGTTCGCCATTTTGATCATACACACTATCCGATAGGGATGCCACTTCGTCACCCAGTAACGGAAAAATAGTGGCAACAGGGGCCCAGGAAAGTCTAGGGTTCGTTTCAGCATCGATTCAGATTCATCTAGTACAATGTAAGCGATCCGTCAAATCTTGATTTTTTGTATTGAATGAAAGAAAAATTTAAGGGAAATCTCTCTCTCGAAATTTGACAGAGTATTATCAATTGAAGTTTTTTTTTCAGCTTTCCTTGGCAATGGCCTCATGAACCTTCTGCATCGTTCCGTTCTGTATTTCAGTGAATTCTCTTGTTACTTCAAACTTCTATGTCGATTATCATGGACAGTGATTTCGGGTCAGCTGACACTAAAAATCATATAAGTCAATAGCCCCGATGTTTCTTATTGGCTGTCTCGCAAAATATAGATGCCCACGCTTCGACTGCTTCTATATTTACTCTTCACTCAAAGACTGTTGCTATTACTAGGATACTGATCAAAACATCGTGACAACACTCAACTTGAAACTTGGTTTCAACATTCATTCATATTGATTCATGTTTCTCCATTTGAATTTGTTTGATTCCAGTATTTCATGACATCAAATTTTATTTATTTTTTCTCACCAAATCAATTTTTTTGATCAATTTAATTTTAAATTTCTTTTCTTTGACCAAAATCCATTGCAATCATCCATTCCAATCTTTTCATTAAGATTCGACTGCCTTATTCAATTGATTAATAATTTTTTGGTTCAATTGACATATTTTTCATCTTATAAGTTTTTATAACGGGTTTTGATAGAGAACTATATAGGCAATGGAAGTCTGAACCAATACCACCCAGTATTTTACAGGTATTCAGTAAGAAGATGGTACCTTGCTAGGGGTCGCGGAAAATCGATCGAACAGAAAAGATAGAAAAATATCTCATTAAAGCATTATGAGCGAAAAACAAAATCAGATTTCACAGATGAAATATTTGATCAATTTTACGATAGAGAATACATATGATCGAAAAACATAAATGATAGGGAAACGATAATGAGAAATATTCAATTCTTACTTTTACATATATTTGATTAACGAAACTGCAACAATTGTTTAGCCATCTTCATCTCAATTTTTTATTGGTGTGCTTCGTCTCAAAAGCGATAACGAGGCTTTGATTCCTGAACATACAATCTTATTTCATTACTATTATTCTCCAATATATGTAGGTATTATAGTTTTCTGAGCTGCAACTTCATGTTCATATGGATGGGTTGAGCTGTTGCGTGTTGCAGAATCTGTCTGTGAATGTTTCTAAAAAATGGAAATTCCATGTTCATTATTCAATTTGGGTTTTGATTAAATTCTATTTTGAAATCAATTAATTGATAAAAATAATTTGTTAAATCGAGAACATTTGTTTACATTAATTTTCATCTAGTGTCTACTGAAACAAGTCAACATATTCGATGAAAATATATTCAATAAAAACATTGTTTGTTCATTGATACATTGTAAAACTCCTCTGGTCGTTGAGATCTGGAACGCCAACTTTTATTATCAGCTGATAGTCAAAAATTGTTTTTTTATGGAAATCAAAAATTTATAATTCATTGATTGAACAAAGGGAAGGGAAGAGTTTTATTATGATGGTTATTTCAACATTTTGAAGTCGTACTGCCGCTGCGAGGAATGTCGAAAACTAAGATGTTCTTGTCGCATTGTCGGAAAGAAGCGAGATTTTTCATTAGGAAGAGACACAATCACGACGGTTCTGCAGTGAAACTTGAGGAGTGTATCAATCAGATAAAAATGGAGCAGGAACAAGCAGAGATGCTCCTAGATCTATAATTTCGAGATATAGTGCTTAAGCGAAGCTGCGTCACTTGAAATGCCAACGTTACAAGCCTGGAACGTAGTATTAGGTCTACCAGAGAAAAGAAAAATATTGGTCCAACTTTTATCTAATGTGGAAGATTTTGTCTAACCAGTACAGCACCAAGAATCAGAGAAAGTTAAAAACTTCGTTTTTTTTTCAACCATTATCCACTGTAGATGAATTCAATATGATTGGGACAAAACAAATTCTTGAAACTCTTTAAAAATGCACTGCCCGGCATATGGTCGGTAAATTTTTGATCGCACCCGGAGTGTTTCATGAGTTATAAACAATGATGGTGAAACAATTTATCCATTAGCATATGCATTGCTCAACTCATCTAAGATGGAAAAATACCCAAAGGTTTTGAATGATTGCGAATGCAGATGTGAACAAATAACGTAACAACAATCCCGACAGATTTCGAGTTTGCAACAATAATGGCTTGTCAGTTACTTTTTGTAATGGCTTAAAATCGAGAGTGTCTCTCATATCTACAAATTCAAAGACTTGGACTCAAACAGCAGTAAAGTTTTTCAGCTCGAAATCAAACTTTTGGCAGTAATAGCCATTGTACCAGTAGAATTCAGTGTCCGAGCATTTGAGGTGATTTCGAAGAAAAACACCAATTGAGAAGACGCTAAAGCTTTTTTTAACTACTTTGAGGATAAAAACAGTTGACGTAGTCAGTAGGCATACTTGAAGGCTGGCGTTAAATTAAATCATCTTTCGAACAATCTGTTCAGGCCAGTCTCAAATGACCTACACAGTAGGTTTCGGCTGGCACCTGTCAGAAAACAACTACTCCCCTGGCTAATACCACGAAGGTCATTGAATTATATCCGACCAGGTGCCAGTGCAGGTTTCTTCACAGAAGTAAATCCTGCATTTGCTTTCGCCGATACAAATGAAAGAATTGATTTTCAATTATAGGGACGGACACACTTGCAGACCGGTTTCGGGCTATTTGGCCACTCGTCAGTGCAAGGCAGTGCCATCATCAACATAAAATCGATGACTTCCCATAATTAAAAATCGAAATCCTTCACGAGTATCAAGCCCCGGCCAAAGCTGATGCCAAAAGCAAATCGGTTTGCTTTTGGAATACCTCATCCATTGGTAGATGGCGTAATAACTTCGTTGTTCGCATCAGCTTTGACCGGGGCTTGATACTCGTGAAGGATTTTGATTTTCAATTATGGAAAGTCATCGACTTTATGTTGATGATGGTACTGCCTTGCACTGACGAGTGGCCAAATAGTCCGAAACCGGTCTGCAAGTGTGTCCGTCCCTATAATTGAAAATCAATTCTTTCATTTGTATCGACGAAAGCAAATGCAGGATTTACTTCTGTGAAGAAACCTGCACTGGCACCTAGTCGGATATAATTCAATGCCCTTCGTGGTATTAGCCAGGGGAGTAGTTGTTTTCTGACAGGTGCCAGCCGAAACCTACTGTGTAGGTAATTTGAGACTGGCCTGAACAGATTGTTCGAAAGATGATTTGATTTAACGCCAGTCTTCAAGTATGCCCACTGACTATGTCAAGTGTTTTTACATTTTCCTCGCAGGAGGAATGAGCGAATTCGGTTTGCTTTCGGAATACCTCGTCCATTGGTAGATGGTGTAATAACTTCGTTGTTCGCATCAGCTTTGGCCGGGGCTTGATACTCGTGAAGGATTTTGATTTTTAATTATGGGAAGTCATCGACTTTATGTTGATGATGGCACTGCCTTGCACTGATGAGTGGCCAAATAGCCCGAAACCGGTCTGCAAGTGTGTCCGTCCCTATAATTGAAAATCAATTCTTTCATTTGTATCGACGAAAGCAAATGCAGGATTTACTTCTGTGAAGAAACCTGCACTGGCACCTAGTCGGATATAATTCAATGCCCTTCGTGGTATTAGCCAGGGGAGTAGTTGTTTTCTGACAGGTGCCAGCTGAAACCTACTGTGTAGGTAATTTGAGACTGGCCTGAACAGATTGTTCGAAAGATGATTTGACTTTGAGGATAGGTGGATAAAAAAAATTGAAAGAAGACATAGAAGGCGGAGAAGTTTTGATTATTAAATTAGGAGTTTTCACCAACAATTCCTGAAAAATCGCTACAGAACTAAAAATATCGTAGAATTTTGAAGGTATAGTTTATAGGACTACTGTAAGAACAGAGCATAACTGAACTTAACCCAGTGAATAGAGAGCTGATACCTTACAAACGGTCCGGTAGTTCTAAATTTTTGATATGTTGTCTAGGATGGTTGTCAAATGTTTAAAATAAAAAATGCACAATCCCCCCCCCCCTCCGCGCCCGCCGCCATTTTGAAATAAACGAAAAAAATCGGCACTTTTTTTAGATTTTCACTTATATCTTTGTTACGGTGCATTTTAGCTAAAAGACAGTTCTATTCAATGTTGTAGAGAATGAAATTCCCTATAATATACGTGTTTAATTTTGTTTGTAGGGCAGATAGTTCACGAGATATGATATTTTAAAAAAGATAAAAAAATACGCATTTTCCGGAAATTTTTCAAACTTCTAACTTTAGAACGCTGTAATTCAATTTTGGCCTATTTGTGAAAAACAAGTATGAAAATAAAAATGAGGGGAACAAGGACCGATTCATGAAGCTGCTCTCGAGTGCAATGCAAGCGTCAAACATAGCCACAGACCAAGCTTCCGAAGATGCTGACAGGTTGATAGTTGCCACAGCTAAATGCCTCTCCCCCACATACGACGCCGTCATCATTGTCGGGAAGACATTGACCTTCTCGTTCTGCTGACTGGCACAACACCTGCGGTGAACAATATCTACCTAAAAAAAACAGCACGAGGGAAATATCCAGACGCAAAATACCCCTCCACCTCCTACAAATACAACTCCAAAGGCTGCATCTTGCTCCAGCACGCAATATCGGGCTGTGACACCACTTCAAACATTTTTGGGTTTGGAAAGAATAAACTCTGCCAACTTTTTAGGAAAGACCCATCATTGCTGGAGCAGGCGGAGAGGTTCAGTGACCCTGCTGCAAGTTGCCAAGAAATTTCAGCAGCAGGGGAGAAAATCTTGGTATCCCTGTATAGTGGAAGTAGAGAACAGTCGTTAAACTCCCTCCGCTATAGCAAATTGAAAACAAGTACCACCAAGCTCAATCTGGCAAAACTACCTCCGACCACTAACGCAGCACATTTCCACTTCCTGAGGACATACCACCAGGTCATGGAGTGGATGGGGATTGTCAAAGACCCTATCGAGTGGGGCTGGAGTAGAAAAGCTGGAAGACTGAAGCCTATCAGGATGAGTAGAGACTCGGCTCCCCCAAACCTGCTTAAGACTATTTCATGCAAATGTGAAACTGGCTGTATGGCGATGTGTGGCTGTAGAAAGGCGGGCCTTAATTGTTCCACCCTTTGCAAATTATGTGCTGGCCAAGAATGTGAAAACAGGAATGAAGTCATCGTCGACGACGAAGACGACGCCGATCAAGTAATTCCACTATGTTACGAAAATGAAGACCCCGACTTCATGAACTCACCACCTACAAAACAAGCGAGGCGCTTATAATTTTTTTTTCTTTTCACTACTTAGTTTAATCAGTAATGATTATTGTATGATAATTACTGCCTTTTGTTCTCACTATGTTTAAATAAATGAATATTTAAAAAATGTATCTGCTGTGTTGGTGGCTTATTTGAAATTGAACATCCCCTATCACCAGTGAAATAGTGAAATATTCAAGTGAAATAGTACTTTTCTGATGATCATTGCGCTATAACATGTGAGAAACCCAAATAGGATTGGTATAAACTCCAAATTCAAGCCACCACTGGAAAATAATAAGTGTTTTTTTTTAAATACACTGTGGAGTAACAATTGCTAGAACAAAACAAAAAACGCAATATGCCGTTGTTTCCATTTTAATGTTTACTGCCCCCTCCGTAAGGTTGGTTGAAAAAAGTATACATCCATTTTGTAGGTAATTAAATTCCCTACAATTTTTATTCTTATACTTGTTTCTCTCAAATAGGCCAAAATTGAATTACAGCGTTCTAAAGTTAGAAGTTTGAAAAATTTCCGGAAAATGCGTATTTTTTATCTTTTTTAAAATATCATATCTCGTGAACTATCTGCCCTACAAACAAAATCTAACACGTATATTATAGGGAATTTCATTCTCTACAACATTGAAAAGAACTGCCTTGTAGCTAAAATGCACCGAAACAAAGATATAAGTGAAAATCTAAAAAAAGTGCCGATTTTTTTCGGTTTTTTCAAAATGGCGGCGGGTGCGGAGGGGGGGGGAATTGTGCATTTTTCATTTTAAACACTTAACAGCTATCCTAGACAACATATCAAAAATTTAGAACTACCGGACCGTTTGTAAGGTAACCCCCCTTATTTGGTCTCTATTCACTGTACTAACTGAAACTATCACCAATTCGTAGAGGTGTCGAAGTACGAAGAAAGACAAACAAGTTATATAAGGATGAGAATATATGAGTGGCTGAAGTTGTGAGACGATTCCATGAAGAATTCAAAGAGACCGATGTTGGTATTGAATAGAAAATACAAATGATAGAAACACTATCAAATAGTGTTTCTATCAAATGTATTTTCTATCACCTATGTTTTTATCGAATGTGATTTCTATGATAAATGAATCGATCGAATGTTTTCAAATCAAATGGAGTTTCGATCAAAATGGTACTATCAAATAATTTTCTATCATTTCATTTTCGATCAATTTTCCCATATTACCAGCTTCAAAATTTTCTTGTTACAAGAATTTTTCAGTTTGGATTATCAATACTTGATATTATTCGAAACTCTTCAAAAAACACCAATATACAGGTGAATAACCATAGTGTATTGTACTACAAGAATGAATGATTCTAATTCTAAGGCTAGGCGGAAATCAAGACGCGTATGGCGGGTGCAAGGAGAAGTGACACGAAAAATACGAGGTTGGTAAATTTGATGTTATCAAATTAGAATTAGACGAGCGGCGAATTGAGTACAGCACGTCTTTTTCTAACTTAATAACATCAAATTATCCAGCGTCGTATTTTTCGTATCACCCGTTCACAGCTCACATATCATCAAATTTCCCATTCTCCTATTTTTCGTGTCACCTTACCTTGCATGTGCCAAACGCGTCTCAATTTGCGCCTAACCTAACTCTGACAAGTAAACGCCACTGACGAACTACACATCAATCTCAAACATCAATTAACAGTTTATATGAAGAGAAAGTATTTTGGAATTCGTCCATACCGAAAAGATTCCTCGCATCAACATTTGTCAGAGGCAGTGTGCATACAGCTGTGCACACTTCAAGAGAATAAATAAACGCATCGGTCACCTCCCTTGCTTTCTTACGATTCGGGAATGAATAACTATGTTTATAGACGAGATATTTTTTATGGGAGTCAGAAGAGGTGATATTGATAGAAAGGAATTGTTCCCGAATAATAATGAAGGAGAATTACCTTATTTTGGATGCCGTTTGTTTAATACCTCCAGGTTAGAGTCATGATTCTTTTTGATCATCAGGCCATCTAAAAATACTACTAGGTAAAGAAGTTTTCGAAATGAAATAAAAATCCAAAGTCGTCTCCACATATGTGATTATTTCAGCGGTGGATGACTATTAAAACATGTTTCGGGCGTCTAGGCGCCCATCTTCAGTTATATAATACCAAAAAAGAAGGAAAAACAGTCAGTTCAATCAACCAAATAGTTGGGAGGATCGAAAATTATATGAAAAATGCATGAGGAAATTTATGTGGTGAATTTAACTGAATATTTTTCTTTTTTTGCTATTATATAACTGAAGAAGGGCGCCCAGACGCCCGAAACATTATTAATTAATTATTATTCACCGCTGAAAGAATTACATATGTAGAGACGACTTGGGATTTTTATTTCATTCGAAAATCACCAACTCCACTTCAAGGATGGACTATATATTACTACTAAAGAAGCTTCACTCCTTTCGAATCAGTTTATTAACGAAGAAATCCCAATAATGTTTTTGCTGAAAGGAACATGGAATGTCTGTCCTGGTTAACAATAACAAAATCAGAACCGCTATTTTCACCTATTTCCGACACTGGCTTTCAATATAATAACTATATGCAAAGTTTTATCTTTCCGCGGTCGGATATGTGGTTACTGGAACTTCCGGTTGAACCGCGTCTGGAATCGTTCTTTTATCGACGTTTCGGCTCCCACTTTGGACCCATTCTCAGGACTTCCTCGCGACTTGGTGCCGAGGTCTAAAAGTCTCTTCAACCCTCAGCTCTCATCTTGACAAAATGAAGACTGTGGTTTTGACTGTGGTTTGAGAGGGATGGTATTTATGGCTATATGAGAGTCCGACGTTGTTCAAACTGTCGGAACCCTTGAGGGTCTGGTTTGAAAAGGGTTAATTGAGGGATTTGTTCGATGATAATTGGTCAAGATGAGAGCTGGAGGTTAAGGAGTCTTAGACCTTGGCACCAAGTAGCGAAGAAGTCTTGAGAATGGCTCCAAAGTGGGAGCCGAAACGACGACAGAAGAACGATTCCAGACGCGGTTCAACCGAAACATTGAATCCAACACATAGACTCGCTTGCAGTATGTTTGAGTTATTACAAGTAATTTTTCGAAAATTAAAAAATATTATTGAGGAGTCAAGAATTTCTAATTTTGGTTAGCCAAAGCAGTCAATTGAAACCCAACCTAACCTAACTTGTCACTTGACAAATATTCCTGAATCTGCTGACTATGTTGGTTGAAGGATCAGCTCAATATTTTTCAAACTCAATACAATATTTCAGACCAGTTTGAATCCCCTTGACAGACATTCGTCAAGATGTTCTGAACCTTGGTTTCTGCTCATGAGTGGAAAACGAAAGTCGGTTTTGGAAAATCTTCAGAACAAAAGGTGCAGGAAATTCAATATCCTTGGAATGTCGCGCGGCAATGGGTTGAACACAAATACCTAGTTCGAGCCAACGTTCATATATAGGAAAGTTACGAAATGTCACGAGTTTATTGGCGAAGGGATACCTGAGGCTAGGGGCAGGGATCGGGGAAATCGAAGTTGGCAAATCTGGGGTAAATTGGGTAAATTAAGAATCTCTATAGGTGGCATAACCCCATAGCACCCCAGAAAAACAGAAAAAGTGCAAATAAGTTGTCACAGAACACAAAAACATATATGTTTTATGTGACTGATTACTGATTGTCTCTGGTCTCTTGATGTTTTTGTGGTGAAGTAAAATTTTTGTTGCGTTGTCACAGCCCACAGCATACCTGCGTTACGTATTAGGTCTTGTCTTTGTGGAGTTTAGGAAATCATTTTTCAAGTTTTGTTCAATTTTCTGACAACCAACACATGATTTATGCAGTAGTTTTGAGTAATGAGAAGTTCAACCTTCACTTTTCAATGGGAACGATTGGGCACTAGTCATAATAAAGTTGGGTAATTTCCATCTCTCATTACTCAAAACTGCTGCATAATCCGATGTTACTTTAAAATAATTACATCAGTTTCTTTAGTAATGCTATTTTCGAATACACTACATGATTTCATTTACGAATAATCATATGTTACTCATTTTGTATGAATGGACTATATCAAAATTGATTGCATGATTACAAAGCGATATCTTTGAAAAGGCATTTTGTTCATAAGTTCATTCGGACTCCTATATAAATTGAACACTATACATTAGAATACGCAGATAACATTCAAAGTATAATACAAAGCTCAAGCGTTTTCTTGGCCTCGGAAAAAGATCCTTGAACGACTGGTAAACCCAAATACTTTCCATTTCATACACGAGTATTTTCATACACTGGCAAACTACTTATAATAATAATAATAATTATAATATCCTTTATTTCCATAGGCTTGAGAATACAAGCATCGGAACCGTCAAATGATAGTGTATATACAAACATCACAAAATTACTGAAAATATCACAGAAAAATAAAAAAAAAAACTTGAATAGATACACTCCTGAGATACGAGTATCACATTTTATATGCTTAGTACTCAGACAGAGAGTAGAATGACTCGCGAAGAAGTAGTTCCTTCACTTTGGCTTCGAATGTTTTAATATTCTCAATTGATTTGATATAGTTAGGTAACTTGTTATAAAGCTTGATTGGCATGACAACTGGACTATTCTCAACCAAGGACAATCTGTGCTGAGGTATGTGAAAATTGTTGTTACTTCTTAGGTGGTACTCGTGCTGGAGTCGCTCCCTATTGTTTGTGTAATATATTGCATTTGTTTTAACGAATTTCACACAGTTCAAAATGTAAATAGAGAGGAAGGTTAAAATACTTAATTCAGAGAAAAGTGTTCTACAAGAGGAAATACGTGGTTTGAATAGCATCGTTCTGATTATTCGTTTTTGTTGGATAAGAATATCTTGTGCTTTCGAACAGTTTCCTCAGCAGACGACGCTATAGCTCAGACATGAGTGAATATATCCGAAGTAATATAATCGTAACAAATCGATATTGACTTTAGATCGGAGCTGCCTCAAAACAAAACAATGTTTTGAGAGTTTCCTGAGAACATGACTAGCGTGTACTGACCAGGAGAGTTGGGAATCTAGGAAAACTCCAAGAAACTTCACAAATTGCTTTTGCTCGATACTTTTGTTATGAAATTTTACTAGGAGACTTTTATTCAATTCGCGAGTCGAAAAATAATCAATTCTATTTTGGTTTCATTCAACACCAAACCATAAGGCGAACAATAATTTTGCATTTTCTGAACCGAAGTAGATGCAGCAGTACTCAGATCATCGAAATTTTCAGATGAAGATGCTACAACCGTATCATCCGCAAACAGAGACAAATAGTGACCTCCAAACGATCCAATTATATCATTAATGAAGAATATAAAAAAGAGTGGCCCAAGTAAGCTACCTTGGGGCACACCCCTCTCTACTATGGAGGAGGAAGATTCGTACACTGAATTATCACATGCAATTTGGACTATTTGTGTCCGTCCATTAAGGAAGGAGTCTAGCCATTGTAGAGCATTCCCACGAATCCCGAAATTATTGAGTTTTTGTAGTAACAAGCCTATGTGAATTATATCGAATGTCCGTTTCAAATCAAACAGTACACATGCAGTAGTTCTGTTTTGATCGAGATTGCTAACAATACACTTGTACAACTGAATGATAGCGCTCTGGGTTGAGAGCCCCTTCTTGAAGCCAAACTGATTACAAATGAAAAAGCTCTTCTTGTCCAAGTACTTTGATAATTGTAAATAGTAGGCTTTTTCAAAAATTTTCGAAAAAACCGAGAGAAGTGCTATTCCTCTATAATTGGATAGTTCAGTGGTATCACCTTTTTCATGGATAGGTCTGATGACAGCTTGTTTCAACAGTGTGGGAAAGCATCCGCTGATAAACGATTCGTTCAAAAGATGACTCATTGGAGTGATTAGATATTCAGTTACATGTCTGAGGAGCGAGCATGGAACATAATCGAAGCCATGTGAGTTTTTGGTAGAGACTGATAGAATAATCTCACATACATCTGAAGGAGTACACGGAGCTAAAAACATAAAGTCAAGTGAGGACTGTTTACTCTCGGAATTAATACTGACATTCTGAGTAATGTTGTTTACAGATTGAATAAAAAAGTTATTGAAATATTGGGCTGCCGTTTTTAGGTCCTTTATATGCTTTCCGTTTTCATCAATGAAATAACCTGGGTATTTTTGCGAGTTCTTGCTGGTCTCATTTTTAATGATTTTCCAGGCCGTTTTCGACATGTTGTCTGACTCAAGTAATTCATTCTCGTAATATATTTTTTGGCAGTTTTTATACTCATTTCGTGTTGCTTTTTCAAAATACGATATTGATTTTCTAGTACCGGGTCATTGAGATCTTTGAAAAGTTTATATAAATCTCTCAAATAATCGCTATTGGATTTTATTTCTGGTGTCATCCACGAATTTCTCTTGGAAACATTTTTTGGTTTGACCAATTCTAAAGGAAAACAGCCTATCGAAATGACAGTGAAAACTTTATGGAAACTATTGAATTTCATGTCGAGGGTTTCATGTTTGTAAATGACAGACCAATTGACTTTAGACATTTCTTCCTTGAATTTTGAGATATAACACTCTTTTCGAAAGAATCTTTTATAAAGTGTTTTTATCGAAACCGTACTAGTCAACGATATAGACACAGCTTGCATATAATGATCAGAAAGATCAGCACAGATCACCCTTGACTTCTGTGAATCTGAATTGAAATTACTAAAAATATTGTCAATGACAGTTTTGCTGTTTTTATGAATACGCGTAGGCTCATCAATTGTTTTATTCATGCCATATGAAAGAAACATATTCTCAATGTCCTGAGCACTTTTACAATCTTTATTATTGAAATCACAGTTAAAGTCACCAGAGAATATAGAAGTGCTTATCAATTCTCGAGCAACAAATTTTTTTTGCGACATATTTTACATCTGATCTAACAAAAATTGCAACTCCGCCGCCTTTGCATGTAGAGCGGCAGAAGTAGTCAGCAAGATTATACGATTCCAGATTTAGGTTATCCATTTCGTCGGAAGAGCACCAAGTTCCGGAGATACATATAACTTCTGGAAATTTGATGGAACTAAAAAGAATTTCTAGGCTCTCGATTTTATTTCTGAGACTTCTAATATTGAGGTGGCATACTGTAAAGTCACTAAGGGATGTTGATGTTTCAGAAGTTTCATCAGGTATTTTTAAGTTGACCGAGTGACTGGTATGCGCGTATACTTCTTGCTGCATGAAGAACAGTCCCACTTTATTTTAAAACAATGGTATTCCTTTCGGATTTTCGCCAACCATACACATTCATCAATTTTTCATTTGCTTTCGTTATCAATTTTCACATATATCGAGATCGAGTTGAATCATCTGTCAAACACAAATACGAAGTGTCACATTTTTTCTCGACTGACATTTAGTCTTGAACACCACCAGTCAGATACCAGAAACTGAAATCCACTGGCATATTAGTATATAGTGGAATTTCACCTTATCCCTATTGACGCCCCGGTAATATGGGGGGATCGGTATGATGATATTTCCTCCCATATACCAACGTTGGTTCAAGCGAAAAAAAGACAGCCATAAGCCGGAGGGAGTTTTGTATGCGACATTGTCTGATTATTCCTAAATATTCATTCAGGAAGTACTTTACAGTAGAAATAAGGTTTGATTTTCTCCTGTTTCTGCAAAATATTGATGGAATATATGATGTCTTCCTTTCGTTTTCAACCGCCAGGTCGTGAGAATTCACTTTGAGATTGAAAATCGGTATGAAAATAAATGAGATCAGCATGAAGTATTATCGCTCTGAGTATACTGGAATTCCCAATTTGAAGGAAATGATGATGTCTCCGTTTTGTTTTTTGTATATGCCAGGTGAACCGAAACCAATTCAATATAATATTCGGTACGGCGATTCGATGCTATGAGTGTACAGTTTAGCGAGTATCAAATCAATGTAATCAAATATAATTCAGATTTTTTTAGATATCACGATTTGATGTATAATTACCGTCTCAATTATACATCATAATCAATTCACAATCTGCTGATATAATTGGGATTTTATAAAAAATTAGTTTTTGTATTTCCCTCCCCCCCCGAACGGAATATTTTCAAGTAAGTATGCTATGGAATATTGAACAATATCATGTGTTCCATTTCGAAAGAAATGAGTGACTTGATGTTGAAATATTGAATTGTTAAAATAGTTATTCTAGATTAGTTATTCTAGTTAAAAAAATATGTGAAAAGTTTGACCATGGATTAATCATTATCACTTACATCAATCATCATCTTCTATTTTCAATAGAATACTTTCATGAAGATGTTCCGCTACGAGGGGAATACAAAAAGTATGTTTCATGAAATATCAACTGTATTAGCAGATTGTGAATTGAGAGTATGATCGTGATCATCACCCAAAGACGATTGCGGATACTAGCGATCGAAACGTCGTGAGTACACTCAACTTGAAAAAAATTTTTTGACTAATATTTAATATTCGATATCTCAATTTTTTCTCTAATAACACTCTTTTCTTTGAATAATCAATCCTTAATTTTGTTATTGACCAAAAAATCAATTTCAATTTTTCGTATGTGATTTGATTTTCTTACTCGATTTGTATTTTCATCCGTTCTTAGCAACAGGTTTCAATAGAGTTAATAATATAGACAATGGAAGTTCGAACCATTACCTTTCTCAATAATTCTCTTTTAGTCTTCGGTAGCGGATTTGTTTTCCGAAAAGTCGACGATAAGTATTTTTATGAAAATTAGTTCTTATACTCTTTTTTGATGACCAAATTTGAGACAACAAAAAGTTGCTGACTAATTGAACGTGTTCCATTGAAAAATAACTGTTTCTGAATTGTCGCAGCAAGTATCGGGGTATATTGAGAATCTGTCATTCTACACTTGTATAGATTCCAATATAAATTCTTATTTTCTTCAGATTGTAGTAGGTTGATAACCGAAAAAAAAAAAATAGAGGAAAGAATCAATTCACTTCGAACAGTACTTATACTATTCATTTAACGCATTTATTCAACAGTACTTATGCTATTTATTCAAGGCATATCATGACCCGTTTCCTGGAAAAATGCTTCTTTCTCAATCTTAGGAGACAAGCTCTAGTTCTCAAGGAATCCATACTGAAAAAATCGTCTATAAACAACTCAGCCACTATTTTATAACGAACAATATAAACGATGAGATTGAAACATTTGATGTAAAAAAGAAAAAAATATATTTTTCCTAAGCAATAAGAGCTCTGCAGAGGCCATATTACAGCGACTGCCTAAGTGAGCCTGAATGATAATATTTTACGATCCTTGGATGAAATAGAGGGAACAATAATAGTTCTATTAGACTTTTTTGAGACACTCGATACCATCATTCACAACTTCTTCATTTCAAAGGGTTTTTCCTACGGCTTAGATAATATCTCTCAAAGATTACTTTAACATTGACCCAAAGGCCTTTACAGAGAGTCCTATGGTACATTAACTCATACCACGAGAAACCAAATTTTTTCAGTTGTTTCGCAGGTCTCAATTTTATCACATCTTTCATTTATTCTATACACAACCGATCTTCAAGAAGTTCAAAAATATTCTGAATTTGAGTGCATAATTTGCTGAAGACACTCATTCATATCATCACTTTCAACTTAGTTATTTCCCACAAGCTTTCCTGGAAGTAAACGGGTGTCTTATGCTCATTTTTTGATACGCCGGAGAACATTGCCGCAAACAACTCAAAATAAAATATTTAAAATTTATTTAATTTTAATTTGAATATTTCATATTCTGTCCCTGATTAAGTGAAAATGGAAAGTCATGGAAATTAGCCTGCTTCACTTCAATAATTTCAAACCCAATATATTTTGCTCACTGGATACACTAAATCGTACATTTCAATGGCGATTATGTTTCTACTTTTCTCTGAATTCAAAAGAAAATCCATATCAGTTTCTATATCTCCACAATATCCTCCAAAGGAAACTTTAAAAATAATTTATGTCGAACTATCTCCATCTGTGGACGAAGACTCTTAACTATATTTGGTTGCGGGGGCGTTTTCTATGCTACCGTTTCCAGAGAGAAAACGTAGTCAAGCAACAGTCCGATAGATGGACAAACCTACCCATTTTAAACGGAAAATCAACCAAAGTGTGCCAAGAGTGGCATACATCAGTATTCCACACAAAGTACTGAGAATATTTATAGCCCCCTCAGTCGAGCGATGAACAAAATTTCTTCTGATTTATCCCAGCCGCAGGACATAAAGTGTAATTCTGCCAAGGAATCGTTCACCGAAAGTTATATGCATATCATGCGGAGTTGGGATGTGCAGGAAGACCATAAATTCAAGTATTTGCGAGCCTTCTGGGAGGTTATTAGTTCAACTACGGATTTTCGGGAAAGGCCACTTTAGGAAAGACCATTTTCAGGTAGGGCACAGCTGCTAATGACATCGGGTCTGTGCTCGGAGCCCGAATAAATTGTTTCTCTGATAAGATCTTTTGATACGGACGCCGTATGTAGGTTGTAGCTGGGGGTGGTCTTTTTGTGGTGTTGATGACGTGTTTGGGACTGCGGCGGGATATTTCAAGGGTTATTTGGGCTCGGAGTTTGGGGTTTTTTGCCTTTGTTGCATCCGAAATGTCCCAGTTCGGTTTATCTATTGTAAATGGCCGATCGGCGAACAGTTTAGCAAAGTGGATAAGTTCATAGTATTTGTGAACTCGTAGTGGAATGTTTGATATACGGCGTTTCCTAAAACAGCTTGTCACTATCATTCCGGAATTCGGTGAAAGAATTTAAAGTTTTCTCATATGTACACGAACTCATTGCCACTTTTAGAAACATAAAAAAAACTTTTGTGGGATCGAAAATGAAAATACTTCAATTACAATATTTGAGAATTTTTCCCTTTTTAGTTTTGGGATTAGTGGTCCATATAATCGATAAATCATTTAACAATAAATACCACAGCTTCCTGTACGATTCCCATCAACAGTGTGAAAATCGTACTGGCGACAGTAATATTTTTTGATAAATATGGATTTTCATCAAGTATCGGCCAGTTTGAATCAATTCAATGACTCATTTGCAAAAAGTATGTTTCCAGACTTTCTGAAAACCACCGGAGTGATTCCAATTCACAAAGGTTGTGATGGAAATCATTCCTCAAATTACAGGCATATCTCACTCATAAATACCCTAGATACGCTTATTGAGAAACTGGCGAAAAAACTGCAATTCATAGAGAATGATAACACCTTAAACAGTCATTTTTTGATCTCCAGGCCAAGTAAGGTTCTAGAGACAATGTTTTCGTTTTTCTCAATGGGCTACACACCACAATGATCACTAATGATTCGGCGAATATTACGACAGAGGGTGTCTTTACAATTTTCGCAGAAGAGACTACCATATTGTGGTATGCTATTGATGTCTAATGCTTAAACTCAACGAAGGAATAAACAATTCAAAAACGTAGATCAATTCACTCCCCTTCCATGTTAATAAAACCAATGTTTTGTCATTCCAGTGCATCGTATAGTCTCAACGAATGGGACAGCAAATACTCTATGCCAGCTCATAGGATTAGTAAAAATCCCCCGCCAGTGTTTCATCAAAGATTAGTCAACTGTGAATGACGAGCACGCGGGAAAAACGATACATGTACAAAAACCATAAATATTCGGGAAAACGTTTTCTTATTAAAATTTGGCTTCAAGCGAGTTAGTTTCAGCAAGTGAAAAAATATTCCCGTCTAGTATTTTTTTTTATTTATGTGAATAATAATTCTTTCAGCTATCAGATTGACCTATCAGAAGATATTCGATATTCCTCGAAATGCAATATGATTACCTCCCATCGGTATATCGGAGTATATGTATTTCCAAATTCACGTTTTCTATGTGACCGTTATCGATATTCCCGTTCATTTCGATACCACAAGATGCAGCTTTTCGAGAGGTAAGATATTATGTATGTAAATAAATTTGTTGAAAAATGTACTTTCATCATTTTTCCCGTGAGCTCTTCGAATGGAATTTCACTTTTTATGCCGTCTCGAGTATCCGAAATTCAGATTATATATAAGTATGACATACAACAATTGCTCGTTCCGAGGTGTAATATTAGGTTCAGTATTGTCTGTTCAATGAACCTCATTGCCATTCTCGAATTACCGAAGAGACTTAACGTTTGAATCTGCCTCGGGAAGCTGAAGGAATTTTTTTTCTTTAGATTAATGTGATACAAAAAAAAGCTGATGAAACAAATGAATTTACTATATCAAAAAACTCATGACAGGATTTTTCTACCATATTTTTGCTTTTCGATTCACTGTGTATTATTATTATTCGTAATTTATTTGTTTGAACGACTTCTTTTTTCATCACATACGTAGTCCTTTTTTTTATAACAGGTTTCAATAGGTTCAATAGGAACATTGTCAACCACATTCAGGCAAAAGTTTTTCATGGGACTCTGACTCATTCGAAAGAGTAGGTACGTAATGAAAACTGGTGAATACATACATACCTTTTCGAAATTATCATTCTGAGAATGAATTTCGAAATCGAGTAATCATTATAGATTTAAAGTTTTTCATTTCAACATTTCATTTCGAAGGAATAATTCAAGCATTCAAAGTGTAATAATACCATTTTTTCCTGCGATTCCCAAGTTCAAAGTTGTTGTAAACTTCAGGTTCCACACGTAGCTTCACTATCCGTTGTAATAATCTTAAATGAGCAATTGCAAATTGTACCATGGTCTGCGAAATTATACATGAAGAAAGGATACATTTCTTTTGATTCGGAAAACTTCCTTCCGATTGACGCTTTTCATTTTTCAATCATCTCTACTGATCAGATTGACCAAAGAGCCCCACGTGAATTTTCATCTGTGTGATTATGATGTGAGTACTTACTACTTCTGTTCATTTATAAGTCCATGTTTTCACCCTGTTCTATTTCATTGATAAGAATTGATTTCAACTGGATATTCCATCTCCTCACTGTCACATATTATGTTAATTATCTTTTTGACATATCTGTAATATTGACAAATCAAGTAAATTTTCGTTTTCTCTTTTCTTCCACTTCACCAGAGTACACTTTACATACACAAAATCACCGCAGTCAAGCTGATATTTTCATGTCTGTTATTGTGTGATTACTACTCATTTGGAAGGACGTTTATTTTTTTTCAAAAACCTTCGGAAGTCACGTCCAATGGTCCAATGAACATCTTTCATTTTTCTCATGGTGTCATATCCGGTGAATTTCACTCATGCATTTTCATTCATTCATTCTATTCTTATCGTGACATTGATAATGTTTATTTTCAACCAACAATAATTCGAGCAAACAATAACTCTTCACAGAATGGTTATTATTTCTGATGCAGATAAATGTCATGAACTTGAAGATTTCTGGCGCAAAATGAATTTTATGTGACCATGTGTTTCGAAAGTTTTTAGAGATTAACCTTTTTTCATATTAACGAATTGTCTGGTAATTTTGATGTTTACTCGTTTCGAAGAAAATCAGTTTGATTTTTATGTCGAACTGGAGGTGCGGGAAGTATTAGTTCTGACAAATATCTTCGAGTCCAAACAGCAAACACACGTTTCGTTCTACGGCTCCATTTACAAAATTTAAAACTTTCAATACACTAAAGATTCGATTACCCGTCTTGAGAGTTTACGCGTGCGCAAAATTCAATTTCGCTTAAAGTGGTCATATAACACTCGTTTCCGTCCCCGGTTGTAATACTGAGAGCCTTGCTTCCTTCAGGATCTTATAGCCGAGGAGAATTCAGACCGAATCCATTCAAATATGGCTGAACTCCGTCCTGCTAGTTCTGTTGGATACTCGTCTGTTCGTTTGTCCTACGCATGTTTTCGGGCAGTAACGGCAGGGAATTTCTAATATTCCTTGTATTTCATTGGGTATTATGTCTTCGGAAAAACAGACTAGGAAAGAGGATATTTGATGATTCGCTGAAAACTGTCCTGATGTCGTGTTTTGTCACAATTCGTCATACTGACCGTGGAGTATATAAGTATAAAACCATTTCTCTGAAGTATTGAATGGAAAGTTATCAATTCATTCACTGAATTGCATATTCATACAGTTCCATTGCAAAGTACCCGAAAAATCTATTAGGATATGTGTCCACGTAGAGCTGGTAAACTTGTCACGATTGAGAAATTAACCCTGGAAGTCTCACTACTGTGGGATACCTATATTACATCATTGAACATAGCAGTCAGGTATGTGTTAGAATAGGGGTGATCGCTCAAGCCTGAAAAAATAATGATATGTAACGTGAACAAAATTCGAAAACAAATGTATAGTAGCTTCATGCAATATTGTAAAAGAAAAATGTAGTCGATCAACCATTCGATCGGGTAACAGTTGTTCCTCAATATCAAAATTTGTGACTGCTGAGCGTGCGCAATCATTTTTCTATCGAATGGTTCTACTTTTATATATTTCATATATATGAAAAACAAAAATGTACGATCAATTCACAAAATCAGAATAATGTCGTAAATGTGTGTTTATATTATATATACAAGCAGCTGATATACTAAAATAACTGTGCTTCATACGCAATAAGTACCGTGTAGTTGACCTTTCAGCTTATATTATCAATTGCATTGAGGCCCGGTTTCACCAACGCCACTTCAATCGTAATTTCGACAAGATGCAATACTTTCTAAGAGCTAGTTTAATCTCGATAGACGTTTTCCTTCGTTTCACCGTCGAAATAGCTCGAATATCATCCAGCGATTACGAAATCCAGTTTGAGAGAAACGACAGTTTGGCAACATTGAGTTAAAGTGGAATCTAGACCAATCAAAACCTATATATGTATAGAGTAAGTAGGCAATCCAGATGCTTGTAAAATGAATCAATATGGCGTCATCCGTCACCCAGACATTTTCTTTTGTTTGTTCTGTTTGTTGTTTCAGAAGACTTTAATGGTAAAACTGGTGCGCCCTCAGAATTTTTTTATAATTCATTCAGAATTTGAAAAATTAAAGATGATACAGAAATTCAACACTAATTCCAAAGTTTATTGGTTTGTTTAAGATCTCTCAATATATTCTGAAATTTGCAGAAGTATTTGAAAATCTGAATTTCATTTGAAAGTCTCTGTCATCCAAACTATTGAAATGATCACAACTTTCTCGAATCCAACGAAGCCGGCGAACGACGAATCCTTGGTCATCTTCTATCATCTTGAAATTCAACATCAATTGCTTGGTGAACGGTCATTTGAAAACTTATAGAATCTTTTTCTGAAAACATAGGATGAACCTTATTAAATGATTTCCAAAAAATTCCAAAGGCAATATTACAACTTTGAAAATATGTGATATTTTTCACTGACAGATGGTACAGAATACGATCGAGAGGGTTGCTATCTCGATTGGATGCTTAATCGCTCGTATAATGAATGGCGGATAACCATGGATTCCTGATCAGTCGAAAAAATTGAGCTAACTGGTCTGGTGAAAGGAATTGCAATATTATCGGTTATAATTGCACGAGTGCATAAAAATTTCCGATAATTTTGCAAGAAAGCGTGATATCTAAAAATTGCAAGAGTTTATTTTCATATTTTGGCTCTTTTACAAAATATGGAATTAACCGAATGCAATTTGTATAAGATATCACGCTTGAATGCAAAATTATCTAGTCATTTTTATGCACGAATGTAATTCATTGGAATATTTCACGAATAAAGAAATTCTCAAGGAAATCTTATTTTTTGTTCATTTATACTTTCCTCTATACATTGTATGGAGCACTCATCAAAACGCGAAATGTTTTTCTATTTCTGAAGTCTATCTGACATTTATTTGTTTTGTTTACTGACGTCTAGCTATACGGTTTCAAATGTGTTGTTATGGTGTCTTGATATAATGCAATTACCGCTGTGAGTTTTCGATAATTTCATTGCTCTTATGGCACATTTTATATATGAGGGAAATACTCGCGTTTATATTCACCCAGCAACTCGTGATATTATTGCATGTGACAGATCACCGGAGACACCAGTCATAATGACTATCAATTAAGTATTTTTTATTGTATCAGAAATTTATCCATTTACGATTTATTTATCGTTAATTGAGTCCGTCATGAGAGTTAGTTATTTTTTGCTTTGATGCTGAGGTAAAACTCATTAATAGACATTCTCCAACGAATATTTTGGAATATATAGAATCGCAATAAAAACCGTTTTCTTGTTCTGAGAAATATTTATGGTGAAGTTGTAGAGACGTGTAGGCGTTTCATTCTTCGAAAATCCAACTGCCCTTTGTGATAATTTGGTATATTTAGTGTTACTGATATTTGATGCTGATGATAATAAATATTATTAGATGATTTTTTCTTCAGATTTGTATGGGAAATATAATCCCAATGGATTCATTCACGGAACACAGCGGTTGTAGTCATTGATTTGTTTATTATATTAAAAAAAAAAAACGATGATATTGAACATGGTGAGTTGAAGTTGAAGCTTTTTGTAGAGATCAATTACCCTAACACCAAACTCTGCAGGAGTGCAAAATATATTAGTTTGGTGTTTGATCTCTAAAAAAAATTGTAAATTTTTGATTTATCAATGAAACTCTAATATTTTTCTCACTTTATAGGAGAAAATAACAAACAATGGTTCCAAATGAACTACCATTTCTTGATACTAATAATTATATATGTATAGCAGTTCCTAGGTTGATGAATTTATACCATTAATATGAAAAAGCTAAAACCTGGTATCAACGCGAGCAAAATAATTTCTTAGGCTTAACCTGACAATTTTCTGCCTCTGTATTCTAGCCAGTGAAATTCTCCCTAGCTTTCCGCAGTTAATTTCAAAATGAAATAATTCTAAAAAAAATCACAAGAACAGTTTCATGGGATTTTTTATTATTGTTTTCAGCAGATCTACATCATGAAATATAAGAGAAATTGCGAATTCTTGCTTCTGCATTTCATCAGGTCCAGTAGAACTGATTTGCTGATTATCATAATCATCTCACGACCAGCTATTTGGGATCAACGGAACATCTCAGAGAGGTATGTGATTACTGGAAAACTATGTCGATTGCAGTAGTCGATATCTCGATTATACACTATTTCCATTTACTTCTCTCGCCCTATAATGTTGAGAGCCTTGCCGCCCCGCCACGAGAACCTTATTATAAGCCGGATAATAGATTCCATCGCCACGTCTTGGTCTGCGATCTCCTCGAACCCGGATCGCCGTACACCTTTTATTTTTATTTGAGCGCGTTCGCAGGCGTTGACAGAAATTGGTTTACTCGCAGAGAACGGTGGAATCCCTTCTGAGAAAGGGGTAGATACTTCAGAATTCCATTGTGATAGTCCGAGAGCAAACGATTTCACCACGGACTCTCCATGAAAAAATTCCAAATATTCTGATGGACCATTGTATTATCGAACGTTCGGTAGCCTGTCACCGATACTCTCCTTGATTAGAGTTCTGAATATTGTTAAGAATTAGATTAAGATTATCTTCACATTTAGTTTTAAAAAGTAAGTCTGGCAACGGCGCCAATTGTAACTGACCACGGTCGACTGTCGACAGAACTCACCGAAAAATATTCAACGGTCAGAACGGGTAGCGAGAACACGTTGCTCTCGAGCGTACCTTTATAAATGTTTTTTAATGAATAAATACAGTCCACAAGTGTAAAGTTTTGATGTCCTTATCCAACTAATAGTCAGCAGACAACCTGAAGGAAGGCATCCCCAAACATTGGTCCTTCTCACCAAATGAGAAGCGAAAACACGTGGAGCAGCGACAAGAAATTCCAGTAAAGGTCAGTCCTCTCGATATCCACGAATTTACCTTATCATTTTTCCTATGTAGTAGGGCTGAATTTATTGTTGCCACGATATAAACTCATTTACTTATTCTGGACATAAGTGCCAAGCTAGAATCTCGTATTGAATATTTTCGAAACACGTCATTTCACGAAAATACACGTTTAGGAAAGGGCTTGCACGATTTTACGATAGTTTGAATAAAATCGTATTTTACGTAAAACGATAAAGATAACTTCAATCAAATTAAGAACTGTTAAGTAGTAGTATATGAACGATTTGCTTTAGTTCCACACTGAATAAAAACGACATAGAAAGTCCTACCTACCTATAACTAAAGGTTTTGATTGACTCTCGTTAACAGCTAGGTATTTGATCTGGTATCTAGTATCGTATAAAAGCTCGTCTGTAGTTATTTGAACTTATAATAAAATAAAATGTCTCTAGAGGCCGATACTAACCCCGACTATGAACTAAAAAAGATTAAAAATTCTAGAACTCAAATTAAATGTGAATTAACACGGTTTCAAACATTTCTTACTAATATCGACTTATCGTCTATAAATGCAAGTGAATCACTTCAAATACGTTTTGAAAATATCAAATCTATATTATCGAGATTCCAAAGCATTCAAACTCAGTTCGAAGAACTGATTATGAGTGACTTTCCGGATAATTTCAACCAAGATGAAATGAATAACGAACGGGAAATGTTTGAAACTCGATATTACGACGCGCTGGCTATGGCTCAGAATATATTAGATAAAATTTCCCGAGTCAAAACACAACAGGCGCACGCATCACCTACTGCATCGGTGAGTGGGTTGATAGGTGAAGCAGGGGAAATGGTCAACGCGAATAATAGTATCGCGGCGTTGCCGAGTACAGCGATGCATTTGCAACCGTTAAAAATTCCAACATTCACGGGAAGTTACAGTGAATGGCAGCGTTTTAGTGACCTGTTTAGGGCTATCGTACATGATAATAGGAATTTACCTGACGTCTCGAAGTTCTTCTATTTAGAAGGCGCTTTACAGGGAGAACCAAAAAGAATAATTGCATCATTATCCGCGACTGATAACAATTATAAAATTGCATGGGATTTATTACGGAAGCGATATGAAAATAAAAAAATTATAATAGATGCGCACATTAAAGAAATTTTGGAAATTCCTAGTATTACTAAAGAATCCCATTCAATGTTGAGGAATCTTTCTAACATGTTTTTTAAGAGTTACCGTTCGCTTGAATCTTTGGGCGAAAATGTTAAAGAGTGGAAAACTATATTGATTTACATTCTAGTGTCGAAATTAGATAATAGTAGTAAGCGCGAATGGGAAATTTATTGTAAAGAAATTTCATCGCCAAGCATTGATGATTTTGAAAACTTTTTATCGCAACGTTGTCAGATTTTAGAAAAGCTTGATGTTAAGTCATTTTCGTTAAATCCTAGTAAGAGAGAGTTTGAATCGAAGTCATTTTTTACAAATACGAATAATAACTATAAACCTAAATGTCCACATTGTAAAGAGCAGCATTTTATCTATTTTTGCGATGGGTTTAAGAAGCTCTCAGTAACAAACCGTATGGATCAAGTAAAAAAAATGAATTTATGTACTAATTGCCTACGGTATGGGCATAGAAATTCTGACTGTCGATCGACGGGATGTAAAATCTGTAAGCAACGACACGCAACATTGTTACACCGCGAAAATCCTGATCAAAACTTAAATAAAAATGTAAGCCAAAGTGATAGTTCACACGATGGACCCGATACGCAAAATTCCGACCATAATGTAGTGAGTAGTGCTAATCTTGCAAATATAGATAACGTCAAGCAGGAAAATACGCAAGAGAAAATCTTTCCGACCTCACTTGCAAGTGTATCTTCAAGCGCGAAAGATTCATTTATCTTACTGGCTACGGCTATAGTATACGTTCTCGACAAGGATCAAACTCTGGTACCATGCAAGGTCCTCCTGGATAGCGGTTCACAATCAAATTTTGTTACTTCGTCTATGGTGGAAAGATTAAAAATTAAGCCTTCAAAATTTAACCTGCCAGTTATTGGCATCAACCAAATGAAAACCAATATCACCGAACGTATAGAGTTGAATATTGCTTCTCGGCACACAAAATATAAAACAAAATTAAAATTTTTGATATTACCTTGTATCTCTAGCCTTACGCCTCAAATATTTTTTGATTCCGCCAAGTTAAATATTCCATCAGATTTACCTTTAGCAGATTACGAATTTAATACTCCATCTGAAATAGACATGCTTTTAGGATCTGAAGTATTCTTTGACCTTATTTGCACAGAACAAATAAGGCTCGGTAATAATTTACCAATACTCCAAAAAACCTTATTAGGTTGGACGGTTTCCGGTCCTTTACCTTCCGGTAAATTAAATAACAAGGTTAACGTTACGTTTTCAAATTGTAATTTTGCTCAAAACGAGTTGAAAGAAAGCTTAGAAAAATTTTGGTCGGTTGAAGAAATTAATCCCGATCCACGAACCTATATGAGCCAGGAAGAAATGGAATGCGAGGAATACTTCTCCAAGACTACGACGAGGGGCGAGGATGGAAGATTCATAGTAAAACTTCCACTAAAAGGTAATGTTAGAGATTTAGGCGAATCCGAGCAAACAGCCCTGAACCGTTTTTACGCGATTGAAAGGCGATTGGCTAAAAATCCAGAAATTGAAAAAAGGTATAAGAATTTCATGTTAGAATATCAGAATTTAGGTCACATGACAGAAATATCGCATGACTCACCATCAAGAACTCCTATTTATTATATACCTCATCACTTTGTAGAGAAACCCGAGAGTACAACCACGAAGTTGCGGGTGGTATTCGATGCAGCGTGCAAAACTACCAGTAACCTTTCATTGAATAACGTTTTAAAAATCGGACCTACCATCCAGAATGATTTATTCTCAATCTTAATTCGCTTTAGGAAACATAACTTTGTACTCGTAGGTGATTTGACAAAAATGTATCGTCAAGTGTGGATAGATAAGGAAGAACGAAATTTACAACGCATACTTTGGCGAATTGTCCAAAGCGAGAAAGTTAAACATTTCCAGTTGAATACCGTGACTTACGGCACGGCATCAGCTTCTTTTTTATCTACCCGTTGCTTGACACAAATAGCCACAGATAGTTCTGAAAAATGGCCTATAGAAAGTGACTTAATTCGTTCAGACTTTTATGTTGATGACCTCCTTACAGGCACCGAGAGCTTTGATAGCCTCGCAAAGATAAAGGAGAATATTTGTCAAGTACTATCAGATTACGGTTTCGAACTTCGCAAGCTTCAATCAAACGAACCGAAAGTACTCGAAAATATTAATAAACAGTCTCATGAAAATTCCAAGTATTTGATTTCAGACGATTCGAGTGTAAAAACCCTAGGTGTTTCATGGATACCAAACCTCGATAAATTTGTATATGACTCACAAAATATAGCTAGGGATACTGAAAGCATTTCCAAAAGATCAATTTTATCATTTGTCGCTAAGATCTTCGATCCGTTAGGAATCCTAGGCCCATTATCAGTCAGAGCTAAATTAATTATCCAAAGTCTATGGAAACTGGAAATCGGCTGGGACGATCCAATTCCTAGCAAATTGATCGCCGAATGGGTGAATTTAAAAAATGAAATATCGCAAGTAGGTCTGATGCAAGTACCCCGTCACGTTTTAGTCAATAATCCGAAATTGATCGAGATTCACGGGTTTAGTGACGCAAGCGAGCGAGCTTATGCTTGTTGCATTTATTTACGATCAGTAGATGTTGACGGTCACATTGAAAGTCATCTACTTTGCGCGAAATCTAGAGTAAGTCCAATAAAATACCAAAGTTTGCCACGGCTTGAACTATTAGGTGCATTTATACTTAGTAAATTGATAGTAAAATGTAAGGAAGCATTGAAAATCGAAGGATTAAAAACCTATCTTTGGACAGATTCGACCATTGTCCTATGTTGGATAGCTAGCGAGCCCACAACTCTGAAAACCTTCGTAGCGAACCGTGTTGCGAAAATACAAAACAGTACACAAATTCGAGACTGGAATTATATTGCATCTGAGCAGAATCCAGCTGATATAATTTCACGCGGTATGTCGTTAAAGGATCTGATTAACTCCGATTTGTGGTTACGCGGACCAAAATTTTTTCTTAAATATGATGATTGGCCTCAAAATTCAAACATAATTCATTTTGCTAAAAGAAAACTTGAGGAAATTCCAGAAACCCGTTCATTCGTGGTGCAAGATAACAAACAAAAGGAAAAGATAGTCGAAAAAATGTATATGTTCGAAAGGTATTCAAACTTTATTAAATTGATTCGCGTCACAGCATATTGCTTGAGATTTATTAGAAATTTAAGGGTAACAAGCCAGCAACGCGAGATGGGGAGATTAACATTTGTAGAATTAGAAAATAGTGAGCTGGTTCTTGCAAAGCTAGCCCAAACGGAAATTTTTTCTACTGAAATCCGCAGTCTGAAAAATAAAGAATGCGTTCCTCATGAAAGTAAATTAAGATCTTACGCTCCTTTTCTCGATGATCGAGGAATTATTAGATTAGGAGGTAGAATAAAAAACGCAAGGTATAGTTTCGATATCAAGCATCCGATAGTGTTACATAATAAGCATACTTATACAAAATTGATTATAGATTTTTATCACGAACGAACACTTCATTCAGGAGTCCAATGTACTTTATCCCATGTTAGGCAAAAGTACTGGCCAATTAATGGCAAACAGGCAGTAAGAAGTCGTGTTCGAAAATGCATAAAGTGTTTTAGGGTTAACCCGTGTGAAGTTATCTATCCTAAAATGGGTGACCTGCCCAAGGCTCGTGTAACACCATCACGCCCATTTATTTCGAGTGCAGTGGACTATGCGGGGCCTTTTGAGTTAAAGCCTAGCAAGCTTCGAACAAATAAATTGATTAAAGGTTATATTTGCATATTCGTGTGTTTAGTAACAAAGGCGGTTCATATAGAACTGATAACTGACTTGACTAGTGATGGCTTTTTAAGCTTACTCAAAAGATTTGTATCAAGACGAGGCTTTTGTACAGATATCTACTCAGACAACGCGTCCAATTTCGTAGGTAGCAATAATCAACTAATTTCAATTCGAAATTTAATTGAAATGAGTGAATTCCAAAATTACTTGAGCTATTCAAAAATTGAATGGCACTTTATTCCCGCGCGATCACCTCATTTCGGTGGTTTACATGAGGCTGCTGTAAAGTCGTGCAAACACCACTTGAAACGTGTATTGAATAACACTCATTTACATTATGAGGAATTTTACACTTTAATTACGCAAATTGAGGCAATCTTAAATTCAAGGCCTCTTGTCCCAATATCATCCGATCCTAATGACCTGGAACCAATAACACCGGCCCATTTCTTGATCGGAGAACAATTGACCGCAATACCAGAGAGGAATTTGATGGAATCCAAGGTAGCTCTCACCAAACGCTACCAGCATTTGCAGAGAATCGGACAGCACTTCTGGAGTCGATGGCGAAAGGAGTACCTAAGTCAACTACAGTCAAGAAGTAAATGGCAGTCTGACACCGACGAAAGGTTTCGTGTTGGTTCCATGGTGCTCCTCAAGGAGGATAATGTTCCTCCGATGTGTTGGCCACTAGGCCGCGTCACGGCGCTGCATCCCGGCAAGGACAATGTAACTCGGGTAGTGAGTATCAGAACAAAGGGAGCTGTAGTGAAACGTGCGGTCAATCGAGTGGTAATATTACCGATAGACAAAGATGAATAAACAGAGTTAATTTGGTTTATGCTGTCCCACTTGATTTAATCGAACTGTTATATGATTCATGTCCTGATATGATTACGTGTTGAAAGTCAAAGTATAGCCTTTCAAGAGGGGCGATTATGTTAAGAATTAGATTAAGATTATCTTCACATTTAGTTTTAAAAAGTAAGTCTGGCAACGGCGCCAATTGTAACTGACCACGGTCGACTGTCGACAGAACTCACCGAAAAATATTCAACGGTCAGAACAGGTAGCGAGAACACGTTGCTCTCGAGCGTACCTTTATAAATGTTTTTTAATGAATAAATACAGTCCACAAGTGTAAAGTTTTGATGTCCTTATCCAACTAATAGTCAGCAGACAACCTGAAGGAAGGCATCCCCAAACAAATATTCTGCCAGTCCATGTACTAGTGGTTGTCGGATATTGTTTGATGATCAAAGTTCTAGATCAATCCGTGGTTGTATTATATGGTGATATTTGTGGTCACTCAGAGAAATGTCTGGTTGATTATTCTTTGAGCTAATTGCTTGATCAGCTTTCGTGAAACAAATATTACCCAACCAAGTCAAGATTAAGGTCCAACTGTAAGGTGACCATATATTGTCAGCCATTGTCACAGTATTGCCTAATTTCTATTGTCATGTAGATCAGCAACAGTTGCTAGCAACCAGAAAGAGCGGTAAAGTTCTTGAAAATGCCGACTGATATGTTGGCGAAACGTCGATATTTACTCACAGCGAAACTCCCCGAAAAACAACTTCGCATAGGTACTCCACCATCCGTGGAAACCTTCACCGTGAAAACCTTCACCGTGACCTATACATTATATATATATATATATATATATATATATATATATATATATATATATATCTTCTTCGTTGGGAGAAACAACTTCTCCCACATTCGCATTCCTCTTTTACATGTATGATAATTCATAGTTTTCAATTAAAGTTTTATATAATGTTTTACTACCATTACGTCGATGTGTTGTGATATGTTGTCCTTCAGTTTTGCAGTTTAAAAGGATTATTAACCTTATGTTCGTAAGTAGCCACATGTTGAAAAAAAATTCTATTCTTACAGTTTTCCCAATTCATTGTACAGTTCCTGATGAAGAGCCAATAAAGGCTCGGAAGCTTGAACAGAATAAAGAGTTCACTTTATTCCATTTCCTTGTCGACTGCACACCTGAATTTCGAAGGGATTTTTCTTCAACTTATAAAGTCGTCCATACTATTACATTATATTATATTATATATATATATATATATATATATATATATATATATATATATATATATATATATATATATATATATATATATATATATATATATATAAGTGATTTCTGTTTGGGGTTGCAGTCAATTATGAAGATTCCAAAGGATTTGAATGAAACTCTTTGATATTGTGTCAAGCTTTCGGAAATGTTTATTTCCTTCCACAGGTCTTTACTAAAGAATAATTTACCAAAATTGATGACGTTGAAATTCATAACTCATGATGGGAAGAACTCCTGTTTCCCCTCAAGAAATTTAGGTCAATTTTTCTATGTTAGGTTCAAGTTTATCCGTTGTTTTGTCGGCTACCAATCTGCAACTTCATAACTTTTCCGGAAATATTTCAAGCTCTGCGGAGATTGAGTCAACATTTTATGTTTTATTTAAATTTTGAAACTCTCAAGCAATCGAATTGTACATTTTCATTTTATAGACAACGTTCTCTGGAATGCCTCTGTACGAAGTTGAACAGCCATGTGTTTGAGTAGCAATAGAGAATTTTTTTGGCAAATTTCAAATAGACCATAAAGCCGTTTGATAACTCCGAAAAGTTGCCACTCCATTCAGCAAAAAGCATCCTCCTAGAAAAACGCACATCAAAGTTTATTCCGGACATTCAAAACTGCTCTGGAACGAACAGATTCCGAGGCAAAGTCTCCGAGAACATATACGTTTTTCGGTGAGCCACCGAAGATACAAATCTCTCTCTTGGTCGATATGTTACGTTGATATACGAAAGGAAAAAAAGGGTAGGTAAAAAATTCGGTGGAAAAGAGAATTTATAGTGCGTGAATCTTGGTGGAAACTTCGAACCGTGAAAAGCGACGACAAACAACAGTTTGAGAGTTTGGCAGAAATGTTTACCTTGAATATTGGAATGAATGTGCCGTACCCATTTTGTGATAGTAATATTTTTTCGGTGAGTGTTTCTGCACTATTGAGCACAGATGGAATCAGGAGCAATTTTTCTTCAGCGAAATTACCTTTTTCGAGCATTTTTTGTGAATTTCTACTAGAATAGAGAGATGAAAAAACGTTCTGAATAAATTCATATAATCATTGTAATGCATACTATACTTTTTCAGATAAAAGTGATGCTTCAGATTTGAGGCGGAAGCTTCTCGAAAAAGTTGAAAGTTAATCAATTTTCAAGACTTCAATTGATACTGAATCATGATAATGAGGTTAGATTCATATACAGGGTGTTTGCTAGTTGGGTGCAAACCTTCAAGGGGGTGATACACCAGCCCATGTAGAACATATTCATACAAACGTTTTTATTTTCTGGCGCGTTTTTGATTTTTGAGGGAACTTTTACGATTTTTAGTACAAAAACCCAAAATTGGTCGATTAAATGCTAATAACTTCTAATCTTAACAGAAATGTCCAGTTTTTTTCATTTATTTTAGTAGTCTTATATGTCCCCAATCGTACCAAAGTAGTTTGAAGCACCATTGTGTCCAAAAAGTTATGTACAGAGCATTTAAACCTTACAAAAAAAGAAAGAAAATACAAAATCTGACCTTTGATGCCAATTAAAAAAAATACATACAGGTGTTCAGACACTTTTTAAAACATGCGTAGTTATTGCTCTTTCGTTTGAGGTATCATTTATCTAGCTAAGTCCAAAACTTTTTCGATTAGGGTACCTGAACCAGTTATAGGTCGTAAATACGGATTTTTTTGGAATTGAAGAAAAAAATGTTTTGTACTGTAAAAAAATTTATTGTTGGTGTTCGAAATGTCCTCCACCATTGCGTATACACTTTATACAACGATTTCGTACATCAGTTGTGGTTACTTTCATTTGCATTTCCTGTTTCATAATTTCATACGCTGCCTCTATTCGCTGAAGTAATTCTTCTCTCGTGGTGATTTCTGTTTTGTATACGAGTTCTTTCGCCCGACCCCACACAAAAAAATCCAACGGAGTCAGGTCGGGCAATCTGGCAGGCCAGGGGATCGGGAGAGACGGACCCATCCCCTTTAACTGGTTCAGGTACCCTAATTGAAAAAGTTTAGGACTTAGCTAGATGAATGATACCTCAAACGAAAGAGCAATAACTACGCATGTTTTTAAAAGTGTCGGAACACCTGTATGTATAATCTTATTTATTTTTTTAATTGGCATCAAAGGTCAGATTTTTTATCCTTTTTTTTTGTGAAGTTTAAATGCTCTGTACATAACTTTTTTGGATACAATGGTGCTTCAAACTACTTTAGTACGATTGGGTACACATAAGACTACTAAAATAAATGAAACAAAAACGAACATTTCTGTTAAGATTAGAAGTTATTAGCATTTAATTGACCAATTTTGGGTTTTTGTACTGAAAATCGTAGAAGTTTCCTTAAAAATCAAAAACGCGCCAGAAAATAAAAATGTTTGTATAAATATGTCTTACATGGGCTAGTGTATCACCCCCTTAAAGGTTTGCACCCAGCTACCAAACACCCTGTATATTATATAGTATTTATTCTTTTTTATTCATTTATAATTGGGATACAACAGGCAATATGCCCAAAACAGTATCCACATAACATTTTAATTTTTTTATATGCAGATTCACACGAAAGGGAAGCCCTGTGATATTCAAAGAATACCGCGTGAATCAAGGGACAGGAGATACGAATTAACATTTACTTTAAATTTTTTGAAGTGTGTAAGCCTCAGGAAAAACCTTTCTTGGCAAGGAGGTCCAAACCTCAGCTGTTCTATTGACAGGTTCGACAGGTTTCCAAATTCACAACAAAGGGGTGGGAATACAGTACTCGTCGAGTCACCTGTGCAAGCGAAGTGTAACAAACTCGAGAGCCGCTATAAATAAAGGAAATTATTTTTTGTTTAATATGGATTCACATCCAATTCGGCTAGTTAAAATCGATAATCAGACCATATATGTTTTAGGTCAGTTCATTATTACTCATACGAAACGTAATAAAAAGTATGCCCTCAATTATTATAGTTTCCCAAATTCCGGCCAACAGGCTCTCCATCCGACCACGCTCAACATAGCCGTTGCTCAGACTCCATTTCTGTTGATGGAGCCGAGATTATCCAATGCTCGACTGCGCCTTATCACGAATGGAACTTTGCTGACTCGTTAGCTTTGTGTGGCGAGGAAAATGTGGACTTGGAGTTGCCGGAGTTGCCTTCAGTCGATGCGGACGCGAAAGCGCCCTTCTGCCCCTCGAATAACTTCAATTGGATGAAAAATTTCTCTCCGGTACACTGCAGCCGAATCAAGTAATGCGGAAGGCGTTTTCGCATTTCCATATCGGATTGGGATTACACATTTCAGTAATTCCGGAGGAGAGTTATCGAGGAATTATTTGCATTCGGAAGCTTCGGATTACCATTTGAAGAATTCCAAGAAACGAAAAACGATTTCAACACAATCTTGTTGAAATGTCACTTCAGGAGACAGGTTGTTCTTCGGTTAACTCACCTTTTGACCTGTTAACCAAATGATATTTCAACTCTGTATCACAACTGTCAAAAGAAATGAAATACATATGGAGAAAGGCTTTTTCGAAAATTGATCCGTGAGCGACTTTTTTTTTGTTTTCAACGTATTAACTGCCGAACTGGTCATTTTCAAGAACAATCTGCAAATTTCTGTCGATAATATTTCGATCGATCAACCACACACTAATACAATGATCAGAAAATGAGTCGTCTTGAAGAAATCCTAATCGTTCAGGTGAAATATTAATGTTTTCAAGATAGACTGACTGTGAAATATACTCGCTCACTCACTATTTTATTTCAGGGGTGTTTCTGATCAGAACCAAACTACTACTTTACTGGAACCGCAAAAGACGTTCGCTTTTTGTTCGATCTAATAGCTGGCTCTGCGCGATAAGCGAGTCTTAGTTGAATTTATATTTTTTGTTGTATGAGAGGTCTGTACTTCTCCTAGCTTTCCTCACGTTCAAAATAAAAAATAACACGGAAAAAATCAGCAGGTTGCCCTGGAGCACTACAGCACTCAATACCATTAGCCGATTTGTAAATTTTCGGAAACGCTGAACCATGTCGATTTTAATTTCTAGGGGGACACATGTTAGTAATGGATTTAGTCGAGCAACTTCATGCCGCCCCCTTGCGAATCATCATAGGGAACGTGGGTCGAGTGATACATCATCTGAAAGCTCTCTTTATTCTCTATCCAAACGTGTATAATTTTTTCAAAATCGAATGAATGATAATTGAAATTAGTGTTGTTGACAGGTTCAATGTAAATAGTCAATATCTTACCTGTTCTTATTCAAATTCAATTTATTAACTATTTTAAGACTCAATGAGTGGACAGATAGACAATGGCAACATCCCATCCGGTCAGGGAACCCAGTCACCCCACGAAAAACGAAAACAAATTAGTCAAAACAAAGTAAGTAGCCAGGCTGGGACTATTAATTGCGAAGATCTTTCAACCAAGTATCAGTTTTATGTCGCTATTCGCGAATACAACATTACAAGCGGAAGATGCTCACCCCAATTGTGAGCGAAACGTCCAAAGGAACCTCCTCCACAGAGGTGAATCGACCACGGCACTGAAGCCCGGAAACCATATTTCTTAGTTTTTGTTCTGTGGACTTTTTCATAGACAAAAAATACCTTTTTTTTATGGTTCACCTGCGTGTATGTTCTCAGAATGAATTCACAGTTCGCATGATTCTTATGGAAATATCATTTGATTCGTATTCTGTGAGTTAAGTTTCTTCCTGAAAATGGTTTACGCATTACAAGAACGAATTGAGTTAGTGAAACTTTACTACAAAAATGATGATTGTCTAAGAGCTGCAGCTAGAATTTCCAATACAAGGCATCCAGGGAAAAATGCATCTCATACCTATGTTCAAACGTTGATTGATAAATTCGAAAGAACTGGGTCTGTGGGAAACCAGAAACATCATCCTGAACGTCGGATAAGGAACGAGGCTGTTGAGGTAGCGGTTTTGGGAAACGTGGCTATGGATCATACTCAAAGTATTCGACGCTTGGCTGAAGCTTCAGGTGTAGCGCGATCGAGTATTCAGAGAATTCTCAAGTCACATCGATTCCATCCATACAAAATCAAACTTGTACATGAACTGAACGAAGACGATTCTGACAGACGTCAACAGTTTTGTGAGGAAATGTCTGAGCGTCTGAGAACAAATCCCAATTTGCTCTTCAATATTTGTTTTTCAGACGAGAGTATATTTTTTGTTAAAGGAAACGTGAATCGTCACAATTGCCGCTACTGGAGCGATACCAATCCCAGGTTAATACGTGAGGTCCACACACAAACTCCGCAGAAGTTGAATGTTTGGTGTGGTATTTTTGGCAAAAATATTATTGGACCACTTTTTATAGATGATAATTTGAATGGACAAATGTATTTACATCTTCTTGAGAATGCCATCGATCCCATGATAACGGATATTATCGAAAACGATGGAGATTATTCGGAAGACAACCTCCATTTTCAACAAGATGGAGCACCACCTCGCTATGCAGTAGCGGTTAGAAACTTTCCGCATGAACGATATACCAATCATTGGATAGGGCGACGAGGACCAATTGAGTGACCAGCTAGATCACCGGACCTCAACCCGTTGGATCATTTTTTATGGGGGCATCTCAAAAGCAAAGTTTTTGCCACTCCGCCAGAGTCACTAGAGGATCTACGTGGTCGAATTGTGAACGAGTGCGGCAGAATAACTCCAGAAGTATTGGAAAACGTTCGTAATAGTTTCGAAAGTAGACTTTATCATTGTATGGAGGTAGGAGGGGCTCATTTCGAGCAATTAATAAATTGAATTTCGATAAGAACAGGTACTATAATTGATTATTTAAATTAAACCTATTACCACACTAATCTCAAGTACCAGTCATTCGATTTTGAAAAAATATAAACGTTTGGATAGAGAATGAAGAGAGCTTTAAGATGATGTATCACTCGACCCAAGTTCCCTATGACGATTCGCAATGGGGTAGCCGCCCCTGTCAGGGGGATGAAGTTGCGTGATTAAATCCATTACTAACATGTGTCCCCCTAGAAATCAAAATCGACGTGTTTCAGCGTTTCCGAAAATAATTTGTCATTTCCCAGTAAATCCGTGTGGAAAGTTTTCGTTGGGACACCCTGTATATATATATATATATATCAGTTCTTATTTTTTTTAGGCAAAATTTGAGTTATACGAGAAGTCGCTGACTAATTGGACTCGTTCTATTCAGAATGAACTGTTTTTCAATAGACGCAACAACTTTTCGGGGTAGATTGAAAATCTGCCCTTCTACACTTGTATAGATTCAAATATCAATTCTAATTTTTTCAGATTGTAGTAGGTGACAATACCCAGAAAACTACGGAACAAAATAAATATCGATCCACCACAAAATAATGACGTTCAAACAGTTTACAGCGAGGTATACAGAGTATGTTGAATAAAAAGAACTCGAGTTTCTCTGCTATTTCGAAACAGAAAAAATAGATGGGGATATATTGCCTGAAATTTACTACTTGCATGTATACTATTATTCCAAAATTATTCTTCGCATTAATATCTATAAATTACTATGTCGGAACTACCTCGAAGCTTCAACAAAAAATAGTATCTCCATAATCATTCATTACAAAATGACAGTGCTTTGAGTGTAGCTTCGGAAAATTCAAGTGTACTGTCCAAGATATGCAGAATTGAAGTTTCAAACAAGCTGCCTGTTGACATGTCGAGCACGAGCCTCAAAACTGGAGAAAATTCTTTTCGGAAAAGCGTAGTACATACACTGTGAGTATCTTGATATAGTATAGTGAATGTATCCTATACACTGTTTTCTCTGAATCTCGTACTGTTTCCTTTCTTCAGTTTCGACTTTCTTGCTTTCATTTCTGGTTCACTGTGAATCTCAGGATCTACTGTGAATTATGACGTATGTATCTGTCTTTGAAATTATTTCTACCACTACTATATGTGCTGTGAAGTGTTAATCCAAGTTTCAGTATGTGGTTGATATTTCCGGTTTTCTCCAACTATCGAATTTGTAAAATGATGATAATGTCTCCCAGAGTAAAAAACTCCGGAAGTAAAATACCTCCCCAATCGGATTTTCGGGTAAGAGGTACTGGAGGGAACCTTCATCGGGAGTATTGAGAATTGATTATTGTAATATTCACCATCTGCAAACCGAAAAACCTGACATTCTTATTCTAACTGAAACTCAGAAGAAATTCTTCTGGAGAATTCATATACGAATAATGTACACATGCTTTGTTCAGGTTATGAATTCTATTCTCGCTTTCGTTTCGAAGGTGGTGTTTGTCTATACTCTAGGAATGATTTATCGCCAACGCGAAGATGGGCTGGAACCGAAAGATTTTGACGTGATGTGGTTCAAGCTTGTCAATCATCAACAAAATAAATTTGTCTCTTGTCTCTATTTATCACCTAACAATGACTGTTCTAACAGACTTTTCGAATCTCTATCTGAAAAAATCGACTCCATCAAAGAAAACCATCCAACAGCTGAGGTCACCATATTAGAACAGATGAAAGAGGACGACTGGCAGAGGCATTTGCTATTAATGATGATCTGGAACAACTCATTGATCAACTCACTCGTACTCCTGGTACGAATAGCCATTTTGACAAAACACTGTACTTGTTCTTCACTTCTCATCCTGATATTCATCAAATCAAAATTCACTCGCCCTTGGGTGATTCTGATCACACTTTGATTTCAATAACTTCTTCGTATTCAGCTCCAATGAGTGGTAACTTACCCGCACGTCGTGTCTGGCATTACAAATCAGCAGACTGGGACGGTTTTCGAATGTTTTTTCTCATTTTCCTTGGAGAAGGAACTGTTTTTCATTTGGTGATCCCACTCTATGTGCCGAAGGAATCTCTGATACCATTATTCTGGGAATGGAAAAATCCATTCCAAGTAGTACAAAGAGACTACAGTCTGAGAAACAACGGTTCAATAAAAGCTGCTCTGAGGCTGTCACATCCAAACAAGCGGCTTTCAATCGCTGGCGCCAAGACGAGATCTGAGTATGTTAACGCAAGAAATGGGTGAAGTGCAACAATTGAAGCTGCTAAAGAAGCACATGATCAGAAAATTCGTACGAAACTTCTTGAATGATCGAACGGTTCTTGTTCGTTTTGGTCATTTGCTAAGGCTGTTGCCAAAAATTTCACTCCTAGTTCATTTTTACCCCTTCAACCGAAGAAGATGGGTCACAAGCCACCACTGCTCAATGAAAAGCCAATTCATTTGCGAATATGTTTGCTGGAAATTCTACTCTGGACTCATCGGGAAAAGATCCCTCGAATATCACGCCTGTCGACAGTCATATGCCTGAGATAATTTTTTATCAAAAAACTTTAAGAAATATTTTAATGGACATTACTTCGCGAATTTTTCAACCTTTTATATAACCTGGAGATTTTTCCCCAGGCCTGGAGGACAGCAAGAGTTCAGCCAGTTCCTGAAAAAGGGAAGAAAACTTCACCTTGTTATTATAGACCAATTGCATTGCTTTCTATCATTTTCAAAGTCATGGAAAGAGCAATCAATATGAAGCTCATCAGATATCTAGAGAAATCAGGAATAATTCATGATCGACAATACGGATTTTGCCATCGAAGATCAGCCAGTGACTTATTGGCTTATGTTTCTTATATTTGGCAGCATTCAATCGAGGAATTCGGAGAAACGATAGCTGTTGCATTCGTTATATCAAAAGCGTCTGATGGAGTTTGACATCGGGGTCTCCTTTCTAAGCTGCCGTCTTATGGTTTGCCTCCTCTGTTGGGTGCTTTGTTGAAGAGTTTGTATGTGTGTATGTGGTTGTTGATGGAGTATCATCTGATATTCTTCCAATAAATGCAGGTGTTCCTCAGGGTTCAGTTCCGGCGCCTACTTTGTTTCTGCTCCATATCAATGATTGGCTCGAGAAAATATCTTTTTCAATACATAGTTTCTCTACCAGACTCCCCATACCAGCTCGAGAAACAAAAACTCAAAGAAATATTCACGTTAATGAAATTAACGACGACTTGGTAAAAATAATAGAATGGGGTATCATGAACTTGGTGTAATGTTATGCTACGAAAACCCAGGCATGTGTCTTCTCAAGGAAAACCGATCTATCATCATCAAATATCCATATGTCAGGAGTAACTATTCAAAATCAAGTATCTCGATGCTAGGAATTACGATCAGTGACAATCTCTCGTGGAAAACCCATGTGAAATCGATCGCTAAAGTTGCTTTCCAGAAACTTGGATTTCCATTTCGTGCGAAGAAATACCTCACTTCTCGTCAGCTTCTAATGATCTACAAGGCTCAGATACTACCTGTCATGGAATTCAGTTCTCATGTATGGAGTTCGGCACCAAAACATTCATTGAGGCTTCTCGAATTTATTCAGGGAAAGGCAATTCGTCTCGTTGGTGATTCTTCGCTCACAGACTCGCTCACTTCATGAGTTCAGGAGTTCGGCACCAAAACATTCATTGAGGCTTCTCGAATTTATTTAGGAAAAGGCAATTCGTCTCGTTGGTGATTCTTCGCTCACAGAGTCGCTCACTTCATGAGAACATCGTAGAAGGGTCGGAGACTTGTCTCTCTTCTATAGATACTTTTACGGTCGATGCGCTTCCGAATTGTTATCAATCGTTTTCCTCTTGGCGATATCTGAACGGATGACTTGACGAGTACAGAATTCCCACCCCTCTGTTGTGAATTTGAAAACCTGTGGAATCTCTCTTGCTCAGGGATCTTTCTCCAATAGAACAGCTGAGCTTTGTAACTAACTCCTTGCCAAAAGAGGTTTTCCCTGAGGCCTACAAACTTCAGAAATTCAAAGTAAATGTTAATTCGTATCTCCTTGATTCACGCGGTGTTCTTTGAATATTACAGGGCTTTCCATTCGTATGAATCTGCATGTAAAAAAAAACACATATGAACGAATGAATTCCGAATGTGAGGCACACTTGATCTTTTTTTCCGCATTATTTGATAAACCTGAACTCGGTCAGGTCACTGGGTCTTATTTTTTAATTTAGTGAACCATCACTTCCAATCGAATTTCACTGAGCTTGTGCTTGAAAAATCTCGAGAATATTATTTCATCCTTTGAAAAGTGATTGAAGAATATTCTCCATCAAAGCTGAAGAAAAGTCGTGTACACAACACCATAACAACGTTCAAATTCACGCTATTTTGCGGTACGCATTATTCTCGTTTCACAGATATCGCTTTCGCTATGCAAAATGTGAATTTTTGTTAACTGGTGACACAAATAGTTATCATTGAACTCAACTCACGTTTGCAATTCATGAGCCGGAATTATTCCTTCCTCATTGAGGTTTACATGAAAGGTATCAATCACACTTTGATATGATTATCGGAGAAAGTCGTGTGAACGAAAACGGTAATGACCGAAGAAGACCGGTAATCGAAACGACATATGCACACTCGTAATAAAACTTATTTTCAACAATTTTTCCCTTCGATTTTGTTTCATCTCGCAGTCATCTATATTTTGACTTCCCCTACTACCTGAATTTTCTTCTTTGTTAACGTTCATTCCATTTCCATTTTGAGTAACATATTTCAATTCAATCACGTCAAACAATAAAGTCACGTGGACTTGATTGTTTGACAAATTTTCACATATAATATCACTAGAGCTCAAATTATTTCCGTAAATTTCTTATAGGGCACGACTAGTTTGCAAATTATAATCAGAAAAAATTCGTGCCCGAAAGAAAATTTCTAGGAATAATTTGATCTTGCGTGGTATTCGATAAAAAAAATCATATAATTTGGAATGAATTACTAATCCAACCTAACATTTCAAATTGATTTCTCTGATTTTCAAGTTGGTCAGGGTATTGTTTGACATATGTTGATTCGTCATTTTTGTTCAACCGGTTCTTTCAGATAGATTAATGAATACCAGTTCGAAAAAATCATATTTCGTTGAATAAAAAAACATTCCAACCGTAATTACCCAAATGCTAAAACTCACATGGGTACGAGCCCAGTCTATCACCCTCTGGTAATTTTAGTTAACTAATGATGGTAGAAATATATTTTTACAAGTAACATGACGCAATTCAGAAGAAATTTTTGTGTAAGTATATCTATGTTGATTAAAAAAAACAACTTCAGTCACACCAAATGCTCAAACTCAGATGGCTCCCAGCCAAGTCTATCGCCCTGTGGTCATTTGGTCGAATGAAGTTGGTAGAAATATATTTTTAGAAGTAAGATGACCCAATTTCAAAAAAAAATCCTATGTCCACCATATTCCGTCAAATAAAAAAATTGTCAACTATGGTTACACCAAATGCTACTCCAGTCTATCGCCCTTTTATAATTTCAGGTCACTGAAGTTGTTTGAAATATATTTTGCATTATCAACAGGTATATCTACATCATTTGAGTATTGTAGATCATGTTTATTTTTGAACTTTCAAAAAATTTTCACTTGAATATCGTGGCGCCTCGAAAAAACTTCCTACAATTATTTTAGTTGCCATGGTAGCTAGTCGAAATTGAGGCATCGTATTGGTTGAAAAGTGAGGTGTGAGATTTTCATTCTAATCATTGCTTTCCGATTGATTTGCTTATTCACCTTCAATTTTGCAATTTATTGATTTCAATTATTTTCCTAACTGTGTATTTCAATTGAATTGTGTTAACGTGAGAGTATCAAGCATCATTTTCAAAAATCATGGTTTGTTTGGCTAAGGTTTTTGAAATTTCAATTCGCACCATCACACCATTCCCCAATATTCATTTTGAAAGAAGGAACCACACCCGATGTGTGTTTCTATAGGTTACTGCCACGTTTCTTCAATTTGTGCTATAAACATTGAATCATATCATTGCAAAATATTATTCAGAGGACAAAAAATATTAAATCTGGGTAAAACCACCACTTCGCTTCAGGTACGCTTGTGATGGAATGTTTAGAGTTGAGGTTTAAAGGTGGGTATATACATCATAATTAACTAACAAATGTTCAACAGTAAATCCTAGGAACAGTGCGTCACAGTCATCCCGATACATTCACTATAACGTATCAAGTATACTCACAGATCACTAGGCTCTTTCGAGAATACTTTTTTTCAGTTTCGACACTCGTGTTTCACATGTCAACTCATGGCAGCTTGTTTGAAACTTCACTCCTGCATATCTAGAGCTTTTCTCAAATTTACCAGAATCGTGTGGAGCTGCACTCTGAGCACCGGCATTTTGTGATGAATTATTACTGACTCAAAAATTTCTCCAGTACGTCGTCAGAGGTGGGATGATTGTATACAGGCAAGTAGCACAAGTCAAGCAATATTTCTTCGTCTATTTTTTTGTCAGTTTCGAAATTGCAAAGAAAGTCGAATTGGTGACTGGCTATAATATAATTGCGGTTGCAACCTCACGGAATCAATCGAATTATAATATAAATATATATGTATATATATATATATATATATTGTTGAGTTCGGGTTGAACCGCGTCTGGAGTTTTGTTCTCGACGTTTCGGCTCCGATTTTGGAGCCATTTTCAAGAGTAAATGTGACTTCACACTGAGTTATCTGCCTACTCCTCAGGTGTTGTCACAGGGGGCAAGGGTTTGTGACTTGACGCCGAGGCCTCAATCTGCCTACTCCCCAGGTCTCGTCACGAGTTCTTTTTAGGTCTCAATCTGCCTACTCCTTAGATCGAACTGAGGTATCGAGGGATGGTGGGTGGTATTTATAGCAGCGGGTGCTGCTGAAGAACCGTCGGGACTGGGCATCTGGAAATTAGGGGTTTTCATGCAGTAGGAAGTCTCTAACCGTCGTCACGTTCATTTAAGCAGGAAGGTCGCTTCTCGATTTCGATGGCCTCGCGAATTATACGAGCTTGTAGTGTTTTTGCTGTGGCGATGGTCTATGTGTTCTCAAAGTCTATGTTATGTCCTGTCACTTGATGATGTTTGAACAGAGCTGAAGATGGGTCTGATTTTTGGACAGCAAGTTGATGTTCGTATACTCTATTTGTCACACGCCTGTTGGTCTGGCCTACATATGTTCTATGGCAATCAGAACATGGTATTTCATATATTCCCTGTGATTCAATGACAATTTTCATCAGAAGTAAAATTAATCTGTAGGTTATGGAAGGCGCACGAAAGATCAAAGAAAATATCCGCAACATCTATCTTCCTGCATCCATGTTATCAAAAATACATGCCATAAACTCACACACAGCTCTTTCCTGAAAGCTGTGTTATCGAGAGAGAAGTACGTTATTTCTCTCTAGGAAATCGATGAGTCAGTCACTCATAAATATCTGGTTCAAACATGTTTGGTTTCACATTCGAAATCGGTGCGATTCGGGAATTTTTTTTGAATATAGGCACTACCATCTTTCGGGTCTTGGAACCTTGTTGAAGTGTCTGATATTTTCCAAATGTGATCCTGTGGATATCAACGATGCATTCAGAATCGAAAAATTCGATCCAGAGTCAAGAACGAGGACTATATTAGTGAAATTCATTGCAATGTTGAAGAGAAATGAGGTATACCTGGCCAAAAAGTTACTGAAGGGCACTAAATTCACAATTCATGAGGACCTCTCTAAAGAGCGGTATGAAATAAATCGAATGGCACAAAAGAAATATGATTACAAATCAGTTTGGACTATGGGAGGTAAGGTGTATTTCCTGAGAAATGGTTACGAAAATTAAGCCAGTCATGTAGAGGACCTGTAACTGACAGCAAAGATCCACCGTTGTTTTTTCCCCTCTTTCTTCAGAAGTTTGTGAACTTGTCTCTTACCTTCGAATCATGAATATGTATCTGGGTAGCATGGCATTCTCTTTTTTTTTATATTTTTATTCTTTACTTGATGAATTCACTATTGTTAGAGATAGTGAAATTTTTATAACAATATGTATCAGTTTGGGAATATGTAGACATAAGTTTATCGTTTTTTCATTATAATACATACTGTGGACTTACTAGCAGGAGAGATTTTGCACTTCATGGACTGACAAATGCTCTATATATTGTATCATACTTTCAGCATGAATTGATATAGGGATTAGGGATATAAAGAAGCGAATGCTATTGAATATTCATTATCAAAACTGTAGAGGGCTTCGCACTAAGGTGGAAGAATTCAGAAATAATGTAGCTTTAGAATTGTACGATGTTATCTCAACAGGGACTTTGCTTTCCGTTGATATAAAAGATGGCGATTTTTTTGATGAGAATTACTTTGTGTACAGGAAAGACAGAAATCTCCACCTCGCAGATAAAAAAAGGCGAGGAGGTATACTAATTGCCGTAAAAAGTAAATCCGAAAAATACAAAGACCTTGTGGAAATGCGAAAACCTGAATATGAGTAGTAACACTTTTCTTATTATCACCGGCGATTACAATATACCAGATATCAATGGAACTTCATACAAATTTGATGATAAGAACGAAATTATTAGTAATGTGTCAGCGCTCATTGACGCTCATGGCTTGCAGTCATATAATAACGTCTTGAATGAAAATGGTAGAACACTCGATTTGATAGTTGGTAATTTCAGAATTGAATTTATTACCTCTGGTAGAAAAAGACGAAAAAGAGCATCCACCCCTCCTCTTGTTGATTGATTTGAAAAAGAATAAAAGATATAATGGAATTAATTACAATCTCCAAGATGAATATAATTTCAAGAAGGCTAATTTCGAGTTGATGTATGAGCATTTGAGGGATTTCGATTGGTCAGAGCTCAACCAGTTTCAGGACATTGATGATTGTGTCTCACACTTTTATAAGATATTTTTCAATATTATGGATAATTCAGTACTAAAATTCAAGCAAAATTCAAAAAATCGTAAGACCTACCCACCCACCCTGGTTCACACATCATATCAAAGCAGATCTGAGAATCAAAGAGTTCTTGCGGAGGAGAAATGTATGTGACTATTATTATTTGGATAATTTTAGGCACCTTTGGTCTTCCCTCAAAATAAAAATCAAAAATGCACACGAAAATTATATTGAAACCATTCAAACTAATATAAAAAGTGACAGTACACTATTTTGGAACTCCATTAAGAATAGCAAACAAAGTCGACATGATGAATCTGCATTCATTATAAATGGTCGTGAAGTATCTGATCAAAAAATAAATTCCTATTGTATAAAAGGTATGGTATTAGCCCTGGTTTCATCTCGTATGATCCCATTAGACAAGAATTTGCCCTAACCAAACTTGAACAGCGGAGATCTCAAGTCTGCTTAGTTTTCCTTGCTGAACTATCAAAAGCGCTCCAGGTCTTCGAAGACGCCAACTACCTTTTCGTTCGAATAACAGCAATAAGCCGATCAATAGAATTTGTAGTCTTTATAATAAATATGTAGCAAACATTCCTTATGATATTTCAAAATTCAAAGCCTCTTTGAGAAATATAATCAACTGAAATATAAACCAATTCTCATTTTCTGGTGCAAACCCCCCCCCTTGACGTCCAGACCATGGTCCAGACGAATAAAGGTACGAGCTGTACAAGCGGAAACATCAAGAGAAAGTACAATTTACCAAAGATCGAGTTTTAAGAGTTCGACGGCAATATCAAGAATTGGATTAGTTTCTTGGGCCAGTATAGAAAGATCCACGAAGATAAAGATCTAGACGCTGAGAATGAATTCCAATATCTACTACAACCTATGGAAGAAGGTTCAGCGGCTAGAGATTTGGTTGAGAGTTTTTCGCCTTATGGAGCAAACTATCTTGTCGCCATCGACCAGTTGAAAGCAAGGTTCGCGAGAGATGAACTACTCATTGAGGTATATGCCAGAGAGCTTCTGAACTCAGTACTCAAACAAGTCATGAAAGATAAATCAGGTATGTCACTTTCCACTTTGTACGATGAGTTAGAAACGCAGCCTAGGGCTTTAGAGACACTTGGAGTTACTAAAGAAAAGTATGCATCAATGTTGGTAGCATTAGTTGAGTCTGCTCTACCGGACGATTCGATCAAAGTCTGGGAGAGGAATAGAAACGTAAATGAAATGAAAGTGTTAAATTTCGTACAGGGTGATTCGAAAGGACAAAAATACGTATTCCGATTATTTATCTATGTTATTGGATTTTTCAAGGTGTGAAGTAGAATCCGAAGAGAGAATAAACCTGACACAGAAAGGATTTGAAAAGGAATTGAGAATGCATAGAGAAATCTTGCCAAAGTATCAGAAACAAGATGAGAGTAGTAAACCATACACAGCATCAGCCCTATACTCTGGAAATACTAAAGATTTAGGAAAGGGTTAGAAAATTCCAAATTGTTCTTTGAGTGTTGAAAACTTTAAACTTGGGAATCAAACGGATAACACTCTCACAAGCAATATTTTTCCTTCAATTTCACTCCAGACTGTCAGTGTGAAAGTTGTAAATGATGGTGAGGAAAAGTTGGTCAGAGCACTCTTAGATTCGGGATCGCAGCGCTCATATGTTTTGTCCCACCTTGTCAAACGAATGTCTCTAAAAGCATCCGGTCAGGAAAAAATATACAGGGTGTTTTCAGTGGTCACGTGTGATCCCCTCAAGTCCGTAGCTGGTACATATAAAGCTTCTCAGCCTCGACAATTCGTTCGAATGCATACTGAATGCCTTGGAGCAGAACAGAATATGTAGTCACATTCCAAGACTTGATGATATCACATATGTCAATAATTTGAAGGAAAAAATATCATAATTCATGACAACGAACTTGATAATCTACCAATCGATATAGAATTATTATTGGCGGCAGATATATTTGGTAGTTTATTGACAGGTGAAATTGAGAATATCACTGATGGACTTACGGCAATACAAACAAAATTGGGGTGGACGTTAATGGGCAGATATTATCCTCAACGTAATGTGCGTATTTTTTCCGGTTTCTCTGAGAACTACTCTATTACTGATGTGTGGAATTCAGACACGCTGGAAATGAGAGATCCACCTGAAGTCGAAAGGAAAATAGCTCTGGAAAAAATATTCCGAAGATATTTTATGATATAATTTCTTACAGAGAAGGAAGGTTTTAAGTTGATTTGCCTTGGGCGGAGGGACATCCCATTCTTATTACTAATTCAAATTCAGCGAAGAGAAGATTGAATTCAAACACAAAGAAATTATTGGATGAAGGAATTTTTGATGCCTATCAGGAAGTATTCACCAAATGGCAGGAATTGGGAATCATCGAAGAGGTTGAAGATGACGGGAACACAGAGAAAGAAGGCCATTATCTACCTCATCATGCAATCATCGAGGAATCCAGCGCAACAACAAGCGTTCAGTTTTTGATGCATCTGCCAAAGACATACAGGGTAATTCTTTGAATGATTCCTCGGAGAAAGGGCCTAATTTTTTAGAAATGATCTCCTCGCTTCTACCCAAATTTTGTATAGGTCAAATTTGTGTGATCTCTGATATTGAGAAGGCATTTTTGCAAATAAGCATAAAAGAAAGAGATAGGGATTTATTGAGATTTTTCTGGTGGGAAGATTATACACAACAGAAAATAAAAATTTATAGACATTGTAGAGTCGTATTTGGAGTGAAATCTAGTCCTTTTCTCTTATCAGAAACTTTGTCGTATCATTTAGAAAGTGCGCCAATACAATTGAAAAAATCTGGTGATAAACTCAAAGAGTCTTTTCATGTCGACAACTGTATTACGAGTGTTAGGAATGAAGCAGAGTTGAACAAATTTATCGAAGATTGCAAATCATTAATGTCTAGTGCAAAATTCAATCTTAGAGGATGGGTACATTATAGATTGGAAACTGAAAAGCCATCCACCTCAGTTCAGTTCAGAGACAGTTTCGTTGGAGTATTAGGTATACTCTGGAATACCAAAGACGATACAATTTCATATGACATAAGGGATTTAACAGAAAATAATTGTTCTTTCACTAAAGAGGTCTTTTATCGATAGCTCGAAAATTATTCGATCCGTTAGGATTCTCAAGACCAGTCTCACTTATTCCAAAAATTTTGATTCAGGAAACGTGGAAAAGTGAGATTAACTGGGATGAAAATTTGCCAACCGAAATCAAAGTTCAATTATTCGAAAAATGGTTGAAACAGATCAATTTATCCAGTTTTTATAAAATTAAAATATCACATACCATATATGAAAATGTTTATTTAGAGGATACAAACACAACTAGTATCCACATTTTTGTAGATGCTTGTAACACTAATAATTATTCAAGATAGATAATTTTACAAAACAAATGGATTTTATTGTAATTGGCAAGTTTTGGCCTTCGACTATTAGTTGGCTTGTCGAACAAAGTTGCGTTACAAAAAAAAGTTTTTAAAGTGCCCCTCTCAGATTACCGTAGGAGATAAGACACTGATTAGCTCAGTGGGCGGTGGGGTGAGTAAGGTTGGCTAGTAAATAAAATATTTCATAGTCACTTGGTGGCCTGGTACATTTAATGAGGTAGAAACAATTATGGATTTCATGAATATCCTTCACACACAGCACTAAATTTGATTACATGAAGTTGAATCACGTTCAATTAAATTTTACTAAAATATATTCAATATTTATTAAATATTACTACTGAATGTGGTATTTTGCTCTTTGTCAGCTAGTAGGGAAAAAAGGAAAATATGTATCAGCGCATAGCTACTTTTACCTTGGTGATCACCTTGGTTTACATGCTCTTCTGAGCTTCAACTACCAGCATACGCATTTAAAAATAATCAGTATAATTCTACGCTGATCAAAACCAAACAAATTCATCCGTAATCAGAGCCCTGTGGATATATTGCGCTATGGATGGTGACTTCCAATTCCTGGTCGCCTTCTCTACTTTCAGCGTATCATAAAACTAACTGAGATCTCTTACCGGATATTTGGCTTGAAGTCAAATGTATCTTTGAAGTGTCAGAGAGTTCTTAATTTGCAAAACCAAATTCACTGGTGTATACAGGAATCTTCACCTGGTACCATCGCATACATAAAGAAGATTTTCTCCATCCGAATACTCATTCCTCATCGAAACTGCACCATTCAACGAACGTCAAATTCACATCAGAGTTTAACTGAAAAAACTAGAAGCCCTGCAAATAATTTTTCTCTTGAAATATACCCTCAAATAACTTGTGAGATGAATTCGTCTAATTTAAAAGACGGTGATCCTACCTTGGATGGTATGTGGGCTATCTTGAGTAGTAACAAGGAAAAGTAGTGACTGGAGTCAAGAAATGATCCCTCTTTGGAGCAGTACTTTTGCTCACCAACTACAGAGCCAAAGATATAATCGAACCAGCATCCAAATAATCCCAACAGAGTCAGAAAATAGCCAAAATTGTGCCAAATATCGAATTAGGTTCGTCTTGAACTTTTCACTACCTCTCAGAGCACGCCGAATTCTCTATTTTTTTTCTCACTTCCTCAAAAAAAACTTGACTTTTGAAAGGATGAGTTTAACGTCACGTCCTGGCGCGGGGAATACAATAGATATTTGAATTATTAACATTGTGTTTGAAACTTTCCATCTTTCCATCACATTGTCCAATTATTTTACTTCTCAATCGAATAGGTTAGGTTTCGTGGAAAGCGGTAATTTACCATATTTACAGTATTTACACCTCATACCTTTAGAATTTAACATTTCAATAACCAGGAGCATGCGCATTACGATTGCGAAGCGGTTACCACAGATTTTTCACCCAGAGTTGTGTCTACCAACTAAGACGCTTGAAGAGAACGTTATTGTCAGCCCTTATCCACGATCAAACGACCGGTCATCCGAGCGTTTTTAGCTCACAGATAATCATGCCTTCAACTATGTTAGCGGAACCGTCATTCTACAATCAGCTGTTTATAGATTGAAAAATAAACATTGCCTCTAGGTGAAGAGGTACAATAATTGATGAATGATTTATTTTCCAGGTTATTCTGTCATGAGTGATAAATAGATGTCAAATAGGTAAATAACGACGAGTGGAGTTATGATTGGACATTTTCGGGTTTCGTGAAGGAACGAATGAACAATCTTTACAAGACGGTAATAAGTATGAATAAGTTCGTAAAACAAGTACTAGATTGTAACTGATACCAGGCGGGCGGGTATCACAAATATCTAGATTCTTTTCGTGAAATAAAAATGAAGTGTAACAACTCCCCCTCTACTCCCAAGAGATTTACCCGTGAATCTCTTTTAAGCTATGGCTCAAAAGAGATTTACCCGTAAATCTCTTTTAAGCTATGGCTCACTAAATACAAATGCAAAAAGAAAGGTTTAGTTTCCTAACCATATTTCATAAGTGAGGCTTAAAACGCCTAACAACAAATCGCCTCCAGTTTGTTGTCGTTGCACCTTGGTAAAACAGTGAACAAATTGTTCGACCGGTACCGGTAAGTCGTTGCCGGCTCCCTCCACCTGAAGCAAAGACAAAAGTGGCCGTCCACAACCGAACTCAGATCAGGCGATCTTCTCGCTGCTCGATGTTCATGCTGCGCCGTTGATACACCTGATACCACTCGTCCCCGAGTTCGACGATGGACTTCCCCACTCATCCCCACAGCAGAAATGGAGAAACCCCACAAGAACCCACCCGTGGAAACAAAAACAGAAAAGAATTTAATATACGCAAATAATAGAGAAAGAGACAGCCAATTGTCCACATCAATTGGGGTGAAATATAGCCCTCACCAAGCTGAAAATGGCTAAGCCACAAAGCCCCCAAAAAAAGTTCAGAGATCCTCCTGTGTGTGATACCGCGAGCAAATCCTCAGTCGCGACGAATCCATGGAGCTCAGGATCCCCCAGTAGTGCCGCCCGACCGCTCTTAGGCGAGCTTCACACGCTGACCGGCCTAGGCCTCCACGCTAGCGCAGACGACACCCCCTAAGTTCACCCTTCCATGGCTTCTGCTTGATAGGTCAAGCTGCCGGACTGAACTATACTCGCGCCCATCACACCAGGTCTCCTACAAAACAAAAATGGGGCAGACACTCTTCCATACAGAGTGTATGTGAGGCTCGAAATGCTGCTAACAAACCACCTCGAGTTTGCCGTCCTAGCACACCTAAACAACATTCTACGTAGGAGAACGGGAGGTTTAAAACCCTGATAACAAACCACCTCCAAGCGTGCTATCCCTAAATCTAAAAAAATACCAAGTAAAACCCAATCCCGTACCCTGAACAACAGCTCCACCAAACGAGAGAATCAGATACAAATCAAACCGAAGAAACATACAGTGACAGGCCAGTCGTCCACTGAAACTCAGCAGCGAAGCTCCATGTCATTAACATACAATAACAGGCCAGTCGTCCACCGAAACTCAGCAGCGAAGCTCCATATCATTAACATACAATAACAGGCCAGTCGTCCACCGAAACTCAGCAGCGAAGCTCCATATCAAAATATCTTCAAACAACTCATCACAACATAAAAACATCAAAGAACGCCAGATCATAGAAGAAAATGTGGTAGCTACGAATCACTTCAATAGCAAAAAAAAATTCATCATTTTCCAAGATGATCAAATTCTTCAATTAATCGTGGCCTCATGTGCGAACTAAGTGAGAATTTTGGATGTAGGTCTCAGTGCACCAACAGTGATGTAACTGTCGTGGGTAACGGATGATGTTATGATCCACCCACTATCTGGGGACGTGCCAAGTCCAAGTAGCTTTACACAAAAGTGAGGGACAACCAGATTTTGCCCCAAACATACAACAAAAGACACATTGATGAAATCACCAGTAAGTTCAATCTCTGCTCGAATAGCCAATCAATAATCCACCCAGTGGTATTTTCTCACGAACAAGAAAATTCAATAAAACGAAAGTGGTCTCAATAATCCCCCATAAAGGATATGCTAAAATTTACCCAAACCATAATACTACGATAAAACGATTCTTGCACCCAATGCATAACTACCACTTCCGATATGACTTCGAACAAAGCTTCAACCCACTGAAGAAACCGCCAATATCTGACAAGACACAACACTACACAAATTCGGTTTCCAATTCCATTTTAAGTGGTCATTACTCATCTGTATCCGTATCTGAAGCCTCAGGTTCCATATCGGGAGGATGAGCCTTGAGGTCCTTAACATGCCAAGTACCCTTAGACCTACCATCAGCGTCAACCAGCTCATACGTTACTGGTGAAAGTTTACTTTTCACAATAAATGGACCAACAAATTTCTGAGCAAACTTTGAGGTGAAATTTTGTACCGCATCCGAGATAACATAGTTCTTGCGATATACGCGTGCGCCAACTGGAAAAGATTCTGGTCGTCTCCGTAAGTTGTAGCGATTTGCGGAACGAGAATGAGCCAACTTCAATCGCTTTGCCACGTCTCGAAAAATGTTACCATATTCCTCAACAATAGCCGCTTTACTAGGGGGTTGAACATCTTCAGAGTCGATATCGGGTTTTCGATACCCGTCACCAGTAGGCACATGTTCTCGTCCGAAATTAACGAAGAAAGGTGTGAGACCAGTCGTCTCGTGTACAGCTGTTCTAATTGCGCATCCTACTTTGGGAAGTAACGTATCCCACTTCTTATGGTTATCGTCGATATAGCAAGACAACATAGTCTTGAGTACCTGATTTACTCTTTCCACTGGATTAGCTTGAGCATGATACAAGGGAGTAAATCTGACGGTAACATTATATGTCTTACATAAATTCTGAAATAAATTCGAGCGGAACTGAACTCCGTTATCACAAAGTAGGTATTCCGGACATCCAAAAATCAAAAATATTTGCTCCTCAGTGATACGCGTTACAGCAGCTGCTGTTGCAGTCCTCAAAGGGAAAAACAAAGAAAACTTACTGAAGGTGTCAGTAATGACGTAAATGAATTTATAGCCTTGAGAAGAACGCGGAAGTGGCCCAAATAAGTCTACACTAATCATTTGCCACGGAACGTGTACGTCTGGGTGTTTACCCATAAAACCAGGTGGCGCTTTCAAAACAGGCTTCCTAGTAAGACAGACTGGACACTTCCTAACGTAATCGGCGACATCCGAGCGCATCTTAGGCCAATAGTACCTGTACTTAAGACGTTCGAATGTTTTAAAGACACCTGAATGACATGCAACAGTGCTATCATGATGTTGGCTGATAACTTCTTTACGTTTCTCTTTCGGGACTACCAATTTCCAAAAATCACCTGTATCTCTCAACGCTGGGTACTTACAGTCCACATATTTGTAGAGCTTATTGCCCACTAATCGCCACTGCGGAAATTTCAAAGGATCTCGACGGACACTCAAAGTCATCCGATTATACCACGAATCCTTAACATTCTCAAAAACTTCAATTAACGATATTTCGGGGACGGCTCGAGATAATACATCAGGAACGACTAAATTTTTACCTGGACGATGCTGAATTTCGAAATCGAATTGCTGCAATCTGACAGCCCAACGCGCTAAACGACCGGTAGGTTCCCGCAAGTTGTTTAACCATACCAGACTGTGATGATCCGTATGAAGTGTGAATTTATAGCCTTCCAGATAGGCTCGAAGTTTCTCGATGGTATAAAGCGCAGCAAGACATTCACGTTCGGTCGTACTGTAGTTTCGCTCTTGACGAGTGAGAGATCTACTAACATAACAAATTACATGTTCACCGTCATCAAACATCTGTGAGAGGACACCGCCGATCCCGTACGCCGAGGCATCCGTCTGAACTAAAAAGGGTCGAGTAAAATCTGGACAAGTGAGTATCGGAGCCGAAACTAATGCATCCTTAATGCCGGTGAAAGACTTCTGACATTCCTCCGTCCAAGTCCATTTTCGGTTCTTCGACAACAAGGCTGTCATTGGTGCTACCAAGCTCGAAAAATTGGGAATGAACCGACGATACCAAGAGGCAAGGCCTACGAGGCGTCGAATCTCAGTAGTGTTCTTGGGAGGCGGAATGTTTAAGACGGCCGATACTTTATCGGGGTCCACATGAAGGCCCTGACTGTCAACCACATAACCAAGGTAATGTAACTCTGGTCTACAAAAAGAGCACTTCTCTTTCGAGACAGTTAGACCTGCCTTATGGAATCGCTCGAAAACCTCACGCAAGAGCGACAGATGGGACTCAAAGTCTTGTGTTACCAAAATTACGTCATCGAGATAAACAAATACATTTGGCTCCAAGTCAGCTCCTAATACTCTATCTATGAGCCTCTGAAAGGTAGCTGGAGCGTTACAAAGACCGAAGGGCATTCTCTTGAAGTGATATAATCCACGTCCAGGTATAGTGAACGCGGTATATTCGCGAGATTCGGGAGATATCGGAACTTGCCAGTACGCAGACTTGACATCGATCGAGCTGAGATATGTCGCGTTTCTCAGTTTGTCCAAGATAGAGCTTATATAGGGTAACGGATACGCATCCTTCTTGGTCACGCGGTTCAACTGTCGGTAATCAACGCAAAAACGATATTCTCCATTTTTCTTTGGAACTAACAGAACTGGACTTGACCAGGCAGATTCTGAAGCTTCGATCACATCGTTTTCCAACATCTCCTTTACAGCTTTATCGATGTGAAGTTGCATAGCTGGAGAGACGCGATACGCCCTTTGTTTGATCGGTTCGGAAGATGTTACGATTTTATGTTGAACCATTGTTGTACAACCTGAAGAATTGCCCTGCAATGCAAAATACTCGCTAATAACCTCATCCAAACGACTTTTCTGTTCCGCATTCAAAACTTCCTTGGAGATTACCGGACTAACTGAATTCAATTTGGGACTAGGGTGTTCAAACTCCCAACAACTTCGTTTCAAATCAGGAATAATACCCATGGATACCCAAAAATCCACGCCTAAAATAATGGTATGATTCAATTCGGGGATAATCAGTACCTCAATAGTTCGTACCCTACCTTCTAAATTAAATGGTACACTCGCTATTCCGACTACCTTACAATGTTCGTCGTTCGCTACCTTGCAAGACGTGATCTGAGAAGTACTCAGTCTAATTCCCAGGTTTCGTAATATGGTCCAACCAAGTCCCCCTATAATTGTCCTATTACAACCGCTATCCAACAGAGCTTTAAATTTCACCCCTAAAACATCAACTTCCAGGTAAGGTCTATTATCTCCCTCACAATGTGACATGATATAGTCAAGAACCGGATGTAGGTTACCAGAACTGGTGGTCGCTGAAGGCAAATTTTCAGAGCACACTGGGCGACCAGTTAGTGGCTCCTCCGATCGTTTCCCGAACAAGAAATACAATCTCTCCTTGTCACTCCTTGGGCTCCACATCGGAAACAATGCAAGCGGCGAGGTTGGGTGCAATTCGACCGCAGGTGACCAGGTTGTCCGCAGTTCCAACAACGAGCTGGTTCTGAAGACCGCTCCACTGGTGTCGAACTAACGGCGGTGGATACAACACCTCCAACTTGCTGAACCGATCGATCAGTAGAGACACCAATCGTCGAAACTCTCGGCTGACTCGCACGATGGTATTCCAGGCCAGGCTCTACGGTATATCGAGGTGAGACTACAGGAGCTCTATACTCTCGAGCGCTCAAATGAACTTCTTCAATTTCCCGACCGACAGAGATCAAAGAACTCAAAGTAGTGATACCTTTTCCAGCGAAGGATACTTGAATGTGGGGTAACATTTTACCGCGAATGAAATTAACACGGGTTTCCTCCCTAGGCTTATTAGACAATTCAGAAAAGAGGTTTTCCATATAGGCGACGTAAATTGTTACAGACTCTGTATCCCCTTGGGTCCTACGTTTGAGTGTGTCCCATATTCGCTCCTCATAATTCCTTGGCAAAAAGCTCACTCGAATCGAGTTCACAAAATCATCGTAGTCGCGAATTTGATTTCTAGCGAATCTAAACCATACCGAAGCATCACCTTCTAACAACTCTACCAATGAATCAAGCATTTGTCCCTTAGAAACGTTTCTAGAAATTCTCATTTCTTCCAACTTTTCGATAAAGTCCGTAACGCTGGAAGAGCCATCGAATCTTAACCTCCAACGACTAACGTCAACAAATTTTGAACCGGACTGATCTCCACAAGGTGTGTGATTTGAGTAAAAAGGCCTCATTCCAAACTGTTGGTCGAAGTTATGGGTCTGACTCATTGGGTTAAACTCGTGTCTGGGATCAAAGATGGTTGAGTTATGTGGCATCGTGTTAAATGTTGCGCATTGAGTATCGAATGAACCACCATTCCTATTATAGCTCGAGCCTTGGGAAAATTTACTCATGTCTGACTGGAAGTTATTCGTCAGACGAGGAGGGGTGCATTGCCTAAGAGAAATGTCCCTTAACTTTTCGACTAGCTTGTCAGGAACGACAGTGACGTGTTTCGGTTTTGGTACAAAATTTGGATTGCTGATATTGCCCACATCAGAATTTGAAATAGGCTGTTGACAAAATTCCATCAAATCAATATCAGTAGCTACTGGATTAGATATGGTAACAGGAACCTGCTCAGCAGTATGGTGTGATGAAGATAATTCAGGTATCAGAGGATTAGCCTCATCCAATATCGACTGACTCTGCAAATGTACCGGTTGATCTAAAATTCCCGACTCATTTGTATTAGCGGAACTAGCCCTCTTATTCTTTGCATATACCTCTCCTAAAGAATTACGTGTCTCCTCTACTATTGCTAACAATCTAAATTTTTCAGTCTCGATATCTGCATTAGGAGGCTTGATTCTCGTTAAGCGACCAAGAACATGACCAAGTCGTGTTCCAATACGTTTATATTCATTTTCTGAATTTTGAATATTAATATCTTGGATATCACCCACCAATTCCTCCAATTTAGAAACACAAACCGTAATTTCATTATTCGGATCATAACTCACAGCACCTGAGCTAACATATCCCTCGAGCTCACGGCTCAAAGCCTGTCTCAACAAAGCACGCTTCTCTTGAACTGTACCATTACCCAAACTTGAACCACGAATCAACAATTCGTAAGTCAGTTCGTCTCCAAGTAATCGGTTAACGTCCATCTTATCACAATGCAACAAAATAATTTACCCACCCTGTAAAAGAGGTATACCGAACTCTACGTTCAACTATTCCTGTATGATACTGTTCAAAAATATTTGAAAAAAAAATCAATCAATTTATTTATTTTTTTTTCAAATCTTCAAGCTATATTCCTGAAAAGAACCCTTCCCCTTCCCGGAGAGAAAAAAAAAATAAATGAAAATAAACTACCACGTTGAATCACCCTGTATGACTCCAAAAAAACGTCTAATAGTGAACAACGAATCCAACTACTATCTACCACTTTAAGAAAACAAAGTCTACAGCAGTTCAGCTCGTATCGCTAGACTTTTATGGAAACCGAAAATATGAATGGGTATGGAATTATGAAAGCACTTACTAACCACCCCTGTATACTATAAAAAAAATTTACAATAAAAAAAAATTCGAATGTGCAATATTGATCCACCCTGTATAGCATCCAAATTCGAAACAAAACAACCTATCAAAATTTCATTGATCTCCAATGTCACCCTGTACAGGCAGCACAGCGTTTAAAATGGAGTAATACGAAATAGAGCAGAAAATAAGTGACTAGCCCTGTATGAATGAATTATGATCAAACAGATGCAGCTTGGTGGACTACTACAGCTCAAAGTTAATTTTTCATTTATTTAACAGTAGTCAAAAGAAAATAAAAATTATTAGAAAACTGCATCAAACTCTGCACACTGTAAAGAGACCACCCTGTAATATTTAACAATAATTTTGTTCTGATCTATTACCGAAGTCAATATTACTATATCGAACAACCACCACCAAGTATTCGCACTGTGGCTGGCGCAGTAAAAAAAAAAGGGGGAAAAAATATCACCCTGTATAATGTATAAATGTTTGACCAAAATGTTTGAATCACCCTATATGATTTTCAACAATCGATAACAAAAACACCCTGTACAATATCAATAAACCTATTTAATAATGAACCACTTCCCAAATCTTAGGTGTATGATATTCACTTATTTTCTTCAGAAAAGAGTATAAAAATAACGCGAAAAGAAAAAAAACCTGTAGACAAAATTTGCAAAAAAAGTATTCGCTGAGGAAAGAAAACTGTTATCAGCCTTACGCAATGAATACGGACAACCCTATATACATATGCAATGATTCCACGAATCACCCTGTACGGCACCAGATCACAACTGCAGTAGCTTAACTAATATCACTTGAAATAAGTAAGTATAAGATTACTTATGTTATCAAACTGAGAGTAGAAAATAAATATATCAAAAGTGTGTCAATTGTGAAGGAGAAGAAAAAAAATGCCACCAAGCTCACCCAAAAGCCAACTGAAATGGAAAATTGGGCGCAACAAAATGGCGCCCAACTTTAGTTAATTCAGATGGTTACAGGGTGATTAAAAGGGATAGAATCATTTTATGAATTGTGTTTATTCTTCCTTCAGTCTGTTGGTTTCTTTTTTTATTCTTTCCATCACATTACCATCTCTTAAAAATTACTATATTGCATATTATTTCTTTATTTTCCTGCAGTGACAATATTATATTTTATACAGGGTGATTTTTTTTCCCCTTTTTTTTTTAACTGCGAGAGCCACAGTGCGAATACTTGGTGGTGGTTGTTTGATATAGTAATATTGACTTTGGTAATAGATCAGAACAAATTTATTGTTAAATATTACAGGGTGCAGATTTCGATGCAGTTTTCTAATGATTTTTATTTTCTTTTGACTACTATTAAATAAATGAAAAATTAACTTTGAGCTGTAGTAGTCCACCAAGCTGCATCTGTTCAATCATAATTCATTCGTACAGGGCTAGTCACTTATTTTCTGCTCTATTTCGAATCACTTCATTTTAAACGCTGTGCCGCCTGTACAGGGTGATATTGGAGATCAATGAAATTTTGATTTATCGATAGGTTGTTTTGTTTCGAATTGGGTGCTATGCAGGGTGGATCAATATTGCACATTCGAATATATTTTTTTTCATTGTAAATTTTTTATAGTATACAGGGGTGGTTAGTAAGTGCTTTCATAGTTCCATACCCATTCATATTTTCGGTTTCCATAAAAATCTAGCGATACGAGCTGAACTGCTGTAGACTTTGTTTTCTTTAAGTGGTAGATAGTAGTTGGATTCGTTGTTCACGATTAGATGTTCGTTTTTTTTGGAGTCATACAGGGTGATTCAACGTGGTAGTTGATTTTTATTTTTTTTACTCTCCGGGAAGGGGAAGGATTCTTTTCAGGAATATTGCTTGAAGATTTAAAAGAAAAAATAAAAATAAATTGATTGATTTTTTTTCAAATATTTTTGAACAGTATCTGATACAGGAAGAGTTCAATAAATAATCAGTTCCCGATATTTAGATTTAGTTTGGCGAATCAATAGTTGAACGTAGAGTTCGGTATACCTCTTTTACAGGGTGGGTAAATTATTTTGTTGCATTGTGTTAAGATGGACGTTAACCGATTACTTGGAGACGAACTGACTTACGAATTGTTGATTCGTGGTTCAAGTTTGGGTAATGGTACAGTTCAAGAGAAGCGTGCTTTATTGAGACAGGCTTTGAGCCGTGAGCTCGAGGGATATGTTAGCTCAGGTGCTGTGAGTTATGATCCGAATAATGAAATTACGGTTTGTGTTTCTAAATTGGAGGAATTGGTGGGTGATATCCAAGATATTAATATTCAAAATTTAGAAAATGAATATAAACGTATTGGAACACGACTTGGTCATGTTCATGGTCGCTTAACGAGAATCAAGCCTCCTAATGCAGATATCGAGACTGAAAAATTTAGATTGTTAGCAATAGTAGAGGAGACACGTAATTCTTTAGGAGAGGTATATGCAAAGAATAAGAGGGCTAGTTCCGCTAATACAAATGAGTCGGGAATTTTAGATCAACCGGTACATTTGCAGAGTCAGTCGATATTGGATGAGGCTAATCCTCTGATACCTGAATTATCTTCATCACACCTTACTGCTGAGCAGGTTCCTGTTACCATATCTAATCCAGTAGCTACTGATATTGATTTGATGGAATTTTGTCAACAGCCTATTTCAAATTCTAATGTTTCCAATACCAGCAATCCAAATTTTGTACCAAAACCGAAACACGTCACTGTCGTTCCTGACAAGCTAGTCGAAAAGTTGAGGGACATTTCTCTTAGGCAATGCACCCCTCCTCGTCTGACGAATAACTTCCAGTCAGACATGAGTAAATTTCCCCAAGGCTCGAGCTATAATAGGAATGGTGGTTCATTCGATACTCAATGCGCAACATTTAACACGATGCCACATAACTCAACCATCTTTGATCCCAGACACGAGTTTAACTCAATGAGTCAGACCCATAACTTCGACCAACAGTTTGGAATGAGGCCTTTTTACTCAAATCACACACCTTGTGGAGATCAGTCCGGTTCAAAATTTGTTGACGTTAGTCGTTGGAGGTTAAGATTCGATGGCTCTTCCAGCGTTACGGACTTTATCGAAAAGTTGGAAGAAATGAGAATTTCTAGAAACGTTTCTAAGGGACAAATGCTTGATTCATTGGTAGAGTTGTTAGAAGGTGATGCTTCAGTATGGTTTAGATTCGCTAGAAATCAAATTCGCGACTACGATGATTTTGTGAACTCGATTCGAGTGAGCTTTTTGCCAAGGAATTATGAGGAGCGAATATGGGACACACTCAAACGTAGGACCCAAGGGGATACAGAGTCTGTAACAATTTACGTCGCCTATATGGAAAATCTCTTTTCTAAATTGTCTAATAAGCCTAGGGAGGAAACCCGTGTTAATTTCATTCGCGGTAAAATGTTACCCCACATTCAAATATCCTTCGCTGGAAAAGGTATCACTACTTTGAGTTCTTTGATCACTGTCGGTCGGGAAATTGAAGAAGTTCATTTGAGCGCTCGAGAGTATAGAGCTCCTGTAGTCTCACCTCGATATACCGTAGAGCCTGGCCTGGAATACCATCGTGCGAGTCAGCCGAGAGTTTCGACGATTGGTGTCTCTACTGATCAATCGGATCAGCAAGTTGGAGGTGTTGTATCTACCGCCGTTAGTTCGACGCCAGTGGCGCGGTCTTCAGAACCAGCTCGTTGTTGGAACTGCGGACAACCTGGTCACCTGCGGTCGAATTGCACCCAACCTCGCCGCTTGCATTGTTTCCGATGTGGAGCCCAAGGAGTGACAAGGAGAGATTGTATTTCTTGTTCGGGAAACGATCGGAGGAGCCACTAACTGGTCGCCCAGTGTGCTCTGAAAATTTGCCTTCAGCGACCACCAGTTCTGGTAACCTACATCCGGTTCTTGACTATATCATGTCACATTGTGAGGGAGATAATAGACCTTACCTGGAAGTTGATGTTTTAGGGGTGAAATTTAAAGCTCTGTTGGAAAGCGGTTGTAATAGGACAATTATAGGGGGACTTGGTTGGACCATATTACGCAACCTGGGAATTAGACTGAGTACTTCTCAGATCACGTCTTGCAAGGTAGCGAACGACGAACATTGTAAGGTAGTCGGAATAGCGAGTGTACCATTTAATTTAGAAGGTAGGGTACGAACTATTGAGGTACTGATTATCCCCGAATTGAATCATACCATTATTTTAGGCGTGGATTTTTGGGTATCCATGGGTATTATTCCTGATTTGAAACGAAGTTGTTGGGAGTTTGAACACCCTAGTCCCAAATTAAATTCAGTTAGTCCGGTAATCTCCAAGGAAGTTTTGAATGCGGAACAGAAAAGTCGTTTGGATGAGGTTATTAGCGAGTATTTTGCATTGCAGGGCAATTCTTTAGGTTGTACAACAATGGTTCAACATAAAATCGTAACATCTTCCGAACCGATCAAACAAAGGGCGTATCGCGTCTCTCCAGCTATGCAACTTCACATCGATAAAGCTGTAAAGGAGATGTTGGAAAACGATGTGATCGAAGCTTCAGAATCTGCCTGGTCAAGTCCAGTTCTGTTAGTTCCAAAGAAAAATGGAGAATATCGTTTTTGCGTTGATTACCGACAGTTGAACCGCGTGACCAAGAAGGATGCGTATCCGTTACCCTATATAAGCTCTATCTTGGACAAACTGAGAAACGCGACATATCTCAGCTCGATCGATGTCAAGTCTGCGTACTGGCAAGTTCCGATATCTCCCGAGTCTCGCGAATATACCGCGTTCACTATACCTGGACGTGGATTATATCACTTCAAGAGAATGCCTTTCGGTCTTTGTAACGCTCCAGCTACCTTTCAGAGGCTCATAGATAGAGTATTAGGAGCTGACTTAGAGCCAAATGTATTTGTTTATCTCGATGACGTAATTTTGGTAACACAAGACTTTGAGTCCCATCTGTCGCTCTTGCGTGAGGTTTTCGAGCGATTCCATAAGGCAGGTCTAACTGTCTCGAAAGAGAAGTGCTCTTTTTGTAGACCAGAGTTACATTACCTTGGTTATGTGGTTGACAGTCAGGGTCTTCATGTGGACCCCGATAAAGTATCGGCCGTCTTAAACATTCCGCCTCCCAAGAACACGACTGAGATTCGACGCCTCGTAGGCCTTGCCTCTTGGTATCGTCGGTTCATTCCCAATTTTTCGAGCTTGGTAGCACCAATGACAGCCTTGTTGTCGAAGAACCGAAAATGGACTTGGACGGAGGAATGTCAGAAGTCTTTCACCGGCATTAAGGATGCATTAGTTTCGGCTCCGATACTCACTTGTCCAGATTTTACTCGACCCTTTTTAGTTCAGACGGATGCCTCGGCGTACGGGATCGGCGGTGTCCTCTCACAGATGTTTGATGACGGTGAACATGTAATTTGTTATGTTAGTAGATCTCTCACTCGTCAAGAGCGAAACTACAGTACGACCGAACGTGAATGTCTTGCTGCGCTTTATACCATCGAGAAACTTCGAGCCTATCTGGAAGGCTATAAATTCACACTTTATACGGATCATCACAGTCTGGTATGGTTAAACAACTTGCGGGAACCTACCGGTCGTTTAGCGCGTTGGGCTGTCAGATTGCAGCAATTCGATTTCGAAATTCAGCATCGTCCAGGTAAAAATTTAGTCGTTCCTGATGTATTATCTCGAGCCGTTCCCGAGGTATCGTTAATTGAAGTTTTTGAAAATGTTAAAGATTCTTGGTATAAGCGGATGACTTTGAGTGTCCGTCGAGATCCTTTGAAATTTCCACAGTGGCGATTAGTGGGCAATAAGCTCTACAAATATGTGGACTGTAAGTATCCAGCGTTGAGAGATACAGGTGATTTTTGGAAATTGGTAGTCCCGAAAGAGAAACGTAAAGAAGTTATCAGCCAACATCATGATAGCACTGTTGCATGTCATTCAGGTGTCTTTAAAACATTCGAACGTCTTAAGTACAGGTACTATTGGCCTAAGATGCGCTCGGATGTCGCCGATTACGTTAGGAAGTGTCCAGTCTGTCTTACTAGGAAGCCTGTTTTGAAAGCGCCACCTGGTTTTATGGGTAAACACCCAGACGTACACGTTCCGTGGCAAATGATTAGTGTAGACTTATTTGGGCCACTTCCGCGTTCTTCTCAAGGCTATAAATTCATTTACGTCATTACTGACACCTTCAGTAAGTTTTCTTTGTTTTTCCCTCTGAGGACTGCAACAGCAGCTGCTGTAACGCGTATCACTGAGGAGCAAATATTCTTGATTTTTGGATGTCCGGAATACCTACTTTGTGATAACGGAGTTCAGTTCCGCTCGAATTTATTTCAGAATTTATGTAAGACATATAATGTTACCGTCAGATTTACTCCCTTGTATCATGCTCAAGCTAATCCAGTGGAAAGAGTAAATCAGGTACTCAAGACTATGTTGTCTTGCTATATCGACGATAACCATAAGAAGTGGGATACGTTACTTCCCAAAGTAGGATGCGCAATTAGAACAGCTGTACACGAGACGACTGGTCTCACACCTTTCTTCGTTAATTTCGGACGAGAACATGTGCCTACTGGTGACGGGTATCGAAAACCCGATATCGACTCTGAAGATGTTCAACCCCCTAGTAAAGCGGCTATTGTTGAGGAATATGGTAACATTTTTCGAGACGTGGCGAAGCGATTGAAGTTGGCTCATTCTCGTTCCGCAAATCGCTACAACTTACGGAGACGACCAGAATCTTTTCCAGTTGGCGCACGCGTATATCGCAAGAACTATGTTATCTCGGATGCGGTACAAAATTTCACCTCAAAGTTTGCTCAGAAATTTGTTGGTCCATTTATTGTGAAGCGTAAACTTTCACCAGTAACGTATGAGCTGGTTGACGCTGATGGTAGGTCTAAGGGTACTTGGCATGTTAAGGACCTCAAGGCTCATCCTCCCGATATGGAACCTGAGGCTTCAGATACGGATACAGATGAGTAATGACCACTTAAAATGGAATTGGAAACCGAATTTGTGTAGTGTTGTGTCTTGTCAGATATTGGCGGTTTCTTCAGTGGGTTGAAACTTTGTTCGAAGTCATATCGGAAGTGGTAGTTATGCATTGGGTGCAAGTATCGTTTTTGTCGTAGTATTATGGTTTGAGTAAATTTTAGCATATCCTTTATGGGGGATTATTGAGACCACTTTCGTTTTATTGAATTTTCTTGTTCGTGGGAAAATACCACTGGTGTGGATTATTGATTGGCTATTCGAACAGAGATTGAACTTACTAGTGATTTCATCAATGTGTTTTCTGTTGTATGTTTGGGGCAAAATCTGGTTGTCCCTCACTTTTGTGTAAAGCTACTTGGACTTGGCACGTCCCCAGATAGTGGGTGGATCATAACATCATCCGTTACCCACGACAGTTACATCACTGTTGGTGCATTGAGACCTACATCCAAAATTCTCACTTAGTTCGCACATGAGGCCACGATTAATTGAAGAGTTTGATCATCTTGGAAAATGTTGAATTTTTTTTGCTATTAATGTGATTCGTAGCTACCACATTTTCTTCCATGATCTGGCGTTCTTTGGTGTTTTTATGTTGTTTTGTGTTCTTCGAAGATATTTTGATATGGAGCTTCGCTGCTGAGTTTCGGTGGACGACTGGCCTGTTATTGTATGTTAATGACATGGAGCTTCGCTGCTGAGTTTCAGTGGACGACTGGCCTGTCATTGTACGTTAATGATATGGAGCTTCGCTGCCGAATTTCAGTAGACGACTGGCCTATCACTGTATGTTTCTTCGGTTTGAGTTGTATCTGATTCTCTCGATAGGTATATATTCGTTTGGTGGAGCTGATGTTCAGGGTACGGGATTGGGTTTTACTTGGTATTTTTTAGATTTAGGGATAGCACGCTTGGAGGTGGTTTGTTATCAGGGTTTTAAACCTCCCGTTCTCCTACGTAGAATGTTGTTTAGGTGTGCTAGGACGGCAAACTCGAGGTGGTTTGTTAGCAGCATTTCGAGCCTCACGTACACTCTGTATGGAAGAGTGTCTGCCCCATTTTTGTTTTGTAGGAGACCTGGTGTGATGGGCGCGAGTATAGTTCAGTCCGGCAGCTTGACCTATCAAGCAGAATTCATGGAAGGGTGAACTTGGGGGGTGTCGTCTGCGCTAGCGTGGAGGCCTAGGCCGGTCAGCGTGTGAAGCTCGCCTAAGAGCGGTCGGGCGGCACTACTGGGGGATCCTGAGCTCCATGGATTCGTCGCGACTGAGGATTTGCTCGCGGTATCACACACAGGAGGATCTCTGAACTTTTTTTTTGGGGCTTTGTGGCTTAGCCATTTTCAGCTTGGTGAGGGCTATATTTCACCCCAATTGATGTGGACAATTGGCTGTCTCTTTCTCTAGTATTTGCGTATATTAAATTCTTTTCCGTTTTTGTTTCCACAGGTGGGTTCTTGTGGGGTTTCTCCATTTCGGTTGTGGGGATGAGTGGGGTAGTTCATCGTCGAACTCGGGGGCGAGTGATATCGGGTGTATCAACGGCGCAGCATTAAGACTCTTGTCTTTGCTTCGGGTGGAGGGAGCCAGCAACAGCTTACCGGTACCAGTCGAACAATTCGTTCACTGTTTTTTTTTCCAATGCGATTTATTGTTATGCGTTTCAAGCCTTACTTCCGAAACAGGGTTAGGATTATTTCTGGCATTGTATTTCGCGGAACACATGACTCAGAAGAGATTTCCGGGAAAATCTCTTGAGGGTTGAGGGGGAGTTGTTACGGGATGATTTTGTCTCACCCAAGAAGGTACCACGAACGCAATGAAATTCGAACAATATTTTACTAACCTTTGAAACTCCCATTGACAACTATGATATTTTTATATGACTGCTTGTGTATCTAATGAAATATAATTTCTCGACCATTATTAACGGCACGAAGCATTCCTTTTCAGAAATCATTCGCAATCTAGAGATGTTTCCGCTTCTTACCAAGGGTTATGTAGGTAAACTGATACGGTGTATTGATATTCTTGTGGTAGTATTAGGAGTGACCAAGTAGATTTCACTACGAAAAGATTATGTGACTTGGTGGATTTCGTACCAAGCTTGGGTCGCACATTTCTTTTTGTGGAATAATAGTTGAGCTCTTGATTGTACCTACAGGGATTAAACACTGATATGCCAGGAGAATTGCTTAAAATATTAACCACTTGTTGAAATGTCATTATTATCGATTTGTTTTGTTTACCATCTGTAGCTGTCAGGTTATAAATAGTGACAGATCTTCTCATTCTCGAATTGCGTTTGCAATCAGTGTTGCCAACTTTGACATCGAAGATAGTTACAGTGGTCAGACATGTTTCATTCAATTTCGGGTATTAAGTAGTTCAAGGGACGAATAGGAGTTTCAAACATCGATATAGGACAGTTTCTGTTAGACATCTTGCAAATTGTTCATTTCATTAGTTTTATTGTTTGTGGCGACTTCTTTCGGAAATATTCGGATGCTGTCATGGGAAGCTACCATTATCGAGCATTTTGGGTCACAGACGCGGTGAAGGTCATGTTTGCGTACATTTTCCGGTTTGTCTGACAATTAGTGCCAAAGATGGCGTGACATTATTTCATACTTTGCATAGAAAAGTAAATATCGACTACAGCAGATATATTGAGGGATAAGGGCGAAAATCGGTGAACGAGGATATTATTGGCAGATGAAGGGCAAAAGGCACAGCGGACATAGACATTTTGAACGTCTTGACAAGGGTCATTTTTCGCTTACACGTGAACCCAACCGATCGTATCTTTTGTCGTGAGGATTGAATTATATTTCTCTATCCACAAGGACTGGTGGGATTGAAGACAAGAAGTACTAGAGGTGGTGAATATTTTGGATTCATCCAAAAACCCGTCGAGGGGATTAAATATTCACGTGTTCAGCCATTCTTCAACAAGCCCAATACCATTCAAAAGGTAGGCAAATTCCTCGTGCTAAACCCTCTTTGCATCCCTGACCAGGTCAAGGAAGTATGCTATGTGAGATTCTTCTTTTTAGGGCTTTTTCGTATGGGATATGGAATTTTGAAACACCTGGGAATCCTTTTTTTGTATGGGACCTGGAATTTTGAAGTAGCAGGAGTCCTTTTTCGTATGGAATATAGAATTATGAAGTAACTGTTCTCCTTCGTATGAAACTTTGAAGTAGGAAGTGAGATTTGATAGAACTCATCACCTGCCCCAATCTGCAGGCCAACTGTAGGAGCACCCTGAATTAGTCAAGGCAAACTTGCAGTCAGCGTTGGATGGGCCCCAAGTATAGTATATGGCAATAAAACATAAGCATATCGCTATTATTTCAAGATATATTCATCATATACCCTTCAGGTATTTTTCCTGCGCTTATTGCTATTGATTCTACAGTATATTTTCATTACTTAATTTTATTGGTCAAATATCATTGACTAGTGCACTGACCCTTCGAGCATATATTTCTTTCGTGAGCTGAGGTGATCACCAAGGTAGAATATTATCCGGAAAATTTATATAATATCTTCATTAGTGAAAATTTGCTCTTGAAGCGGGGTGTGTACGTACCAGCAGAACGTTAACCCCCAATATAACGTTAACCCTGTATACAAACTGAAGGAAAGAAAAGAGAAATCATTAAAGGATTGTTGAAGAGTGAATGCCATTGTTTACTTTTACTGTAACCACCTCTTACTCACCCCACCGCCCGACTGAGTTAGCAAGTGAGCCACTTTCTTTTAGTGGAACACTATAAATTTTTTTTGTTATCCTTCACTAAAGACTTATTTTTTTTCCAACTTCCCTCTTCAAGGGATCAGTCACGCAACACTAATAATTATTCAAGATAGATAATTTTACAAAACAAATGGATTTTATTGTAATTGGCAAGTTTAGGCCTTCGACTATTAGTTGGCTTGTCGAACAAAGTTGCGTTACAAAAAAAAGTTTTTAAAGTGCCCCTCTCAGATTACCGTAGGAGATAAGACACTGACTAGCTCAGTGGGCGGTGGGGTGAGTAAGGTTGGCTAGTAAATAAAATATTTCATAGTCACTTGGTGGCCTGGTACATTTAATGAGGTAGAAACAATTATGGATTTCATGAATATCCTTCACACACAGCACTAAATTTGATTACATGAAGTTGAATCACGTTGAATTAAATTTTACTAAAATATATTTAATATTTATTAAATATTACTACTGAATGTGGTATTTTGCTCTTTGTCAGCAAGTAGGGAAAAAAGGAAAATATGTATCAGCGCATAGCTACTTTTACCTTGGTGATCACCTTGGTTTACATGCTCTTCTGAGCTTCAATTACCAGCATACGCATTTAAAAATAATCAGTATAATTCTACGCTGATCAAAACCAAACAAATTCATCCGTAATCAGAGCCCTGTGGATATATTGCGCTATGGATGGTGACTTCCAATTCCTGGTCGCCTTCTCTACTTTCAGCGTATCATAAAACTAACTGAGATCTCTTACCGGATATTTGGCTTGAAGTCAAATGTATCTTTGAAGTGTCAGAGAGTTCTTAATTTGCAAAACCAAATTCACTGGTGTATACAGGAATCTTCACCTGGTACCATCGCATACATAAAGAAGATTTTCTCCATCCGAATACTCATTCCTCATCGAAACTGCACCATTCAACGAACGTCAAATTTACATCAGAGTTTAACTGGAAAAACTAGAAGCCCTGCAAATAATTTTTCTCTTGAAATATACCCTCAAATAACTTGTGAGATGAATTCGTCTAATTTAAAAGACGGTGATCCTACCTTGGATGGTATGTGGGCTATCTTGAGTAGTAACAAGGAAAAGTAGTGACTGGAGTCAAGAAATGATCCCTCTTTGGAGGAGTACTTTTGCTCACCAACTACAGAGCCAAAGATATAATCGAACCAGCATCCAAATAATCCCAACAGAGTCAGAAAATAGCCAAAATTGTGCCAAATATCGAATTAGGTTCGTCTTGAACTTTTCACTACCTCTCAGAGCACGCCGAATTCTCTATTTTTTTTCTCACTTCCTCAAAAAAAACTTGACTTTTGAAAGGATGAGTTTAACGTCACGTCCTGGCGCGGGGAATACAATAGATATTTGAATTATTAACATTGTGTTTGAAACTTTCCATCTTTCCATCACACTGTCCAATTATTTTACTTCTCAATCGAATAGGTTAGGTTTCGTGGAAAGCGGTAATTTACCATATTTACAGTATTTACACCTCATACCTTTAGAATTTAACATTTCAATAACCAGGAGCATGCGCATTACGATTGCGAAGCGGTTACCACAGATTTTTCACCCAGAGTTGTGTCTACCAACTAAGACGCTTGAAGAGAACGTTATTGTCAGCCCTTATCCACGATCAAACGACCGGTCATCCGAGCGTTTTTAGCTCACAGATAATCATGCCTTCAACTATGTTAGCGGAACCGTCATTCTACAATCAGCTGTTTATAGATTGAAAAATAAACATTGCCTCTAGCTGAAGAGGTACAATAATTGATGAATGATTCATTTTCCAGGTTATTCTGTCATGAGTGATAAATAGATGTCAAATAGGTAAATAACGACGAGTGGAGTTATGATTGGACATTTTCGGGTTTCGTGAAGGAACGAATGAACAATCTTTACAAGACGGTAATAAGTATGAATAAGTTCGTAAAACAAGTACTAGATTGTAACTGATACCAGGCGGGCGGGTATCACAAATATCTAGATTCTTTTCGTGAAATAAAAATGAAGTGTAACATGCTTGTCAAAAAGCATACGCATCCTGTATATATTTGGGATCTACTATTGGCCAAAATACTACAGTTCGTTCATCGATAGCAAAATCAAGGGTAGCACCAAAAAACAAGACTCTACCAAGATTTGAACTATTAGGGATGATGTTAGGACCTAGATTATATAAATTAATTGGTAAAATACCAGTAGTTCGGGAAATTCAAACATATTTTCGATGTGATTCCATGGTTGCACTAACTTGGATCAAATCGAATAATAATTGGAGTACTTTTGTTGGTAATAGAGTTCAGGAAATCAGATCATCTGCAAATATTGATAATTGGAATCATGTTCCTGGTAAAATGAACCCTGCAGATATTGCGTCAAGGGGATGTAATGTGAAACATTTTCTTGAAAGTCGTTGGTGGGATGGCCCATGCTGTTATACACTAACCAAGAAAAAGATTTCAATTATCTCTTCGAATATTCAAAAATTCTGCGGATGATAGGATGGATTCTACGATTTTCAATGAATTCGAAAAAAAATTCAATGAAAATAATTGGGGAACTAACTTCCGACGAAATCGAGACAGCTGAAACGCAATTGTTCGAGTCGATTCAGCGGAAATTTTTTAATAATAATGATAAAAATATATTTTATTGTCACAACTACCATTACAACACTACAATTCTTATGTTCATAAATAGATTGTTAACAAAAGGCAGAGTTCGGTCTGAATGATAAATTCAATTATCATGCAGACGCGCTCTTTCACTCAACCCCGGACAAAGTAATTATACATGCAAAATAAAATAAACAGAGTGAATACAAATAATCGAGTTTGAAATTCTAATTGTAGGTACTAAATATATTGATGTAAATATTCGGCAATGAATAATTGAGGGAACATTGATTTGAGAAAATGACAAAAGTTAATAATTATGACTGCAAAAAATGATTGGATTCATAAAAGCACATTGACCTGATCACGGATCAAGAGATCAGTGACATATTTCCTGAATTCATCTATAGAAAGATTCCTAATATAATCGGGTAAGCAGTTGTAAATCCGAGCAATGTTTTGTGGACGACTTGGAAAGAGAGGTTTTGTGGCTTGGTATTTCAAGCTGACATTCATTGTGAACGACTTTTGGCTTTTTTATATAGATATTCAGGTTTTTTGGGTGAAATTATTTTGTGAATGAGGGTGCAAAAATGAAGTAAACGTCGTTTTTTCATGTCTAACCATCCTATTTCTGCAATGCTACGAGATACGTGGTCTCCTTAGACCACACATTAGCCTAACGCATGAATTCTGTATAAGCTGGAGGCGTCGGCTGTCTGCTTGAAGCAAGGCTGGACCATACACGAGAATCTGTGTAATTGAGATGGGAGAGGACGAGAGAATTACAGAGAATGACCTTGCTTTTTTTGTTAGGATATACCGATTCGCGTAAATCAATATCAAGTTGCTGAAAGCTTTCTTTATTATGGAAGAAATATGTTTGCTGAATTTCAGGTCATCATCCAGTATAAGTCCTAGATTTCTTTTGGACTTAGATAAAGCTAGAGGGATGTTGTCCACAACTAAGTGTATATTTTTTGCAACCCTTTCTCGTGCTGCCTTACGTCCGAATAGCATGGCTTTCAATTCAGTTGGATTCATCGTTAAAAAAAATTCTGGCTATTGAACTCAATTTTTCCAAGTCTATATTCATATGGGTGCAAGCTTCCAGAGTATTACCTTCCTTGAACGTCATGTACAGCTGGGTGTCGTCAGCGTAGTAATGAGAGTCGAAATAATTCAATTCCTTTTTTGAATTGTGATGTGTATATTGTATATAGGAGTGGTCCCAGAATCGATCCCTGGGGATCATCTTTTTCAATATTAACATATTCAGATGATATTCCGCGAAATGAGACTGACTGTACTCGATTCGATAAATATTGACTCATCATTTCTGTAGCTTCTCCAGAGAATCCATTGAAGTGTAGTAGGGCTAGTAGAAGTTGGTCCTTATACCATGGCAACTGAATAGTACAGACGTATAATTCCGAGCTCCGTATAAAATAAACAAATACAAAGTTAGGGAGGTGAACTGAAAGGTGAAAGTTAATAGGCTTACGTATCGAGTGTGGATGCAAACTATTGTCCTGTGGGAAACGTGAAAAAATGGTTATCACACGAGATACCAAGGAAGAAATAGAAGCAGCTGTGAATAATTCGATCAGCAAGTGCCTGAATAGCCAAGCGTTTATAAAAACGATTGTGAACAGTGTGTCTGAAGCAATAATAGAAACATTTGAAAATGAATTATCGCAAATTGAAGAATCAGTGACTGTTCTACAGGGTGAACTTTCGCTTATGAAAACTGAATATGATCTCAAAATGAATAAACTGGAGGATTCCATACGTAAGATGAATTCTGATAAGAATTCGATGGAGAAAAAACTTGATTCCATGGAACAGACTTCAAGGAGATGTAACTTGAGGATTTTCAACTTCAAAGAAAAGTCGGGCGAGAACATTCTGGAAGAAGTTTTGTCTCTCATCAACTCCGAAATGGCCATCACATTGACTGAACGAGATGTAGTGCAGTGTTACAGAGTGGGGAAGAAGGAAGAACATAAAAAAAGAGGAATATTCATCAAGCTTACCAACTAGGATTACAAACAAAAAATATATAGTAATAAAAAAAAACTTAAAGGAACTGGGGTTGTAGTAAGAGAGGACTTGACGAGTTCAAGAGTTGAACTCCTGACCAAGTCTATTGAAAAATTTGGTATTAAAAATGTATGGACCGATTCTGGAGTCGTATTCGTCAATACTGGAAAAAAGATCTCAATTATTAAATCAGAAACCGATCTCATAAATGATAATAAACTATCTGAATGAGTAGTTGAATCAATATAAATGAAGTGTTTTTTTTTTATTTTTTTTGGTTATGTTCTATCATTTTCTTTCACACATGTATCTTCCTCTTCACAAATTATTTGGAGTATCGGAGTTTTTTTACATGAGAGATTTCTGTATTTGTACAATTGCTTATTTGCTATGATAGAATTACTCGATAACTTAGATGAAAATGATGGAATAAAAACCAATACCCTTAGTGAACTGAATGATTATTTCAGGGGGGGGAAAATCAGGAGAGTGGGTGATGTGGGAGTTGTGCATTTCAATATTCGTAGTATAAGAAAAAATTTCGATGAGTTACTAATTTATTTAGAAGAAAATTTGGACAAACTGGATGTGATTGTATTGTCGGAGACATGGAATATAGAAGATGTTACTTTAATATACCAAACAACTCTATTTTCGATAACGAGTCGAAAATAAATCAAAATGATGGTCTGATAATCTACATAAAGAATAATATTGCTGTAAGCAGTCGAATAATAACACTAACTGACACCAAACTTCTGAGAATAACTTTTAACTTGAATCATATGGGAAACAATGCTGAAATAGGAATAACTACCTCATATCGACCCCCTTCTATTGACTTAAACATACCTAGATGATATTCAAAGTTATTTTGAAAATTATAACAAAAAGGCCTTAGAACTATTTTTGGGTGACATCAATATCAACTTGAATGATCGGGTTGCGCAGCACACTAATCGATATAAAAATATAATGAGCGAAAACGGATTTCTATCTTACATAAACATACCAACAAGAACATCAAGAGACTCTAGTACTATTATAGATCATATTTATGTCAGGAAAAATAATTTCATGGATAAGAAAGTAAATATCGACTCATCTGTGATCCTCAGTAACTTGACAGATCATTTCACAACATTTATTTATCTATCTCAAATACCAACAACGAATCAGCCAGCGTCAGATTGGGAATCTTCCCAAAAAATTAATTTCGATCAATCGAAAATATCATTAAATCTAGAGAATTGGAGTGAAACTCTATCATGCAGTGAAACAGAAAAACAGAAATTTCTTATAATAAATTTATTAATAAACTGCAAGAATATATTACAGCAGCAACTGAGACTATTTCGTTCAATTATAGAAAACCTAAGAAACTGAAACCGTGGATCACTTCGGGGTTAATGAAATATATCAAAACAAGGGATTTTCTGAAAAAACGCCTACTGAAAACATACACACAAGAAAATGAAAAACGATACAAAGATTATAGAAATAAACTTAAATACTTGATAAATCGAACAAAAAATGAATACTATAAAAACAAGCTTAAAGAAGTAAGTGGAAACTACAAGAAAACTTGGAAAATAATGCGAGATATTACGAATACGATTGTCAAAGAAAACGGCGAAGTAGTCTCCCAAAACGAGGAAAAAGCTAATCTTTTCAATAATTTTTTCATTAATGTTGGAGTGAATATGGCGAAAAAAATTGATGAGTGTAATCTTCCCGAAAACTTTTCAAACGAAAGACTCATCACATCTTCTCTGTTTTTCGAACCAGTGTCTGAAAATGAGATAATAATTTTAATATCTAATCTTAAAAACGACGCCGCACCAGGTCCGGATGGAATCAAAACCAAACTCATAAAACAAATGCATAAATATTTACTAAAACCACTTGTTCACTTGATTAATTTGTGCTACAGAAACGGCAATATACCTTCCCAGTGGAAAGATACAAGAGTAACTCCAGTTTTCAAGTCAGGCAATAGAAATGAAATGAATAATTATCGACCAATTTCTGTAATCAATAACTTTGCTAAAATATTTGAACAGTCTGTTAAAATTCGGATCATGGATTTTTTCAACAAGCATCAAGTAATTACCAAACATCAATTTGCTTTTATAAACAAATCAAATACCGAGAATGCCATATTGGACTTTGTGGAACGGACAGTGGGAGCCCTTGACAGGTCATCGAAGTGCTTAGCGGTATTTCTTGACTTGGCGAAGGCTTTCGATACTGTATCACACAATTTACTACTAGAAAAATTAAATAAATATGGTATTCGAGGTCATGCTTTGAAACTAATGCAAAATTACTTGTCAGAAAGAACACAAACTGTTAAAATAGGTAATAAGCAAAGTACAACTTTACAAATTAACTTTGGCGTTCCTCAGGGAACAGTACTTGGACCGATACTTTTTCTTGTATATATAAATGCATTATCTCAAATAAATAACTTTGAGGGTCATATTGTGTGTTATGCGGATGACACGGCTCTAATCTTGACTGGCGAAAGTTGGAGCGATGTTTATAACATCACAGAAAAAAATCTGAAAAAAATATTCATGTGGCTGAATAATAATTTATTGAGTTTAAATATTAAGAAAACAAAATTCATCACTTTTTCCCTCAACTCAGATGATCAACCTTGTCAAAACCATCTAAAGTTACACAAACATACATGCACACTCAAAAGAAATTGCACGTGTCAAGTAATAGAAAAAACAACTTCCATTAAATACTTAGGACTCGAAGTTGACCAACATTTAAGATGGGACAAACAAGTAGCACATGTGGCACAAAGAATGAGAGCACTCATGCACAAATTTCATGCCCTCAGAGACATACTTTCAAAAAAAAACTTATTTCTCATATACAATTCATTAGCCGAATCTATAATTCGATACTGTATTGTAATCTGGGGAGGCACTTTCACTAATAATTTGAGTATGTTACAAACTGCGCAGAATTCAATTTTGAAGATAATGCTCAGAAAACATAAGCGATTTCCAACAGGTCAGTTATATCAAGAGACAGGCTTACTCAACATACGATCATTGTATACTTATCAGTGTTTGATATGGATGTTCACGAACATCGATAAGTATAAAACTGTTACGACAATAAGAACCCGTGCTGTTGAGAACTCGATTATTCAAGTACCATTCTACAGAAAAAGCCATACACAAAGATTTGTCTTTTATAATGGTCCCAAACTGCACAACCTTCTTCCTGTTGAAATAAAGAATATTAACAATGTAACAATTTATTCCTTACAAATAAATCCGATATTCCCCAAAATTGTAAATTTTTTATATTTTGTACATTTTTATGTGTTGCCAAAATATAATTTTACAGTTAAAGTCTTCATCCTCGAGTGGGAAGAAAAAGCACAATACAGGTACTTCAGTGCCTAGGTGCATTCTATCTATTCAGGATGGGAAAAATTTAAAAAACCATCGAACGATTGTATTTGTGAAAACGATTGTAGTGAAATTAAAATAAATCGAATTGAATTGAATTGAAATTTTATCGAAAGCCTCAGAATAGTCGATTAAGACTAATGTGCAAAGTTCCTCATTTTCTATAGCAGTGTGAATGTCATCTGTTACTTTTAAAAGTGCTGTAGTACAACTCATACCTTTACGAAAACCTGACTGGGTACTTGGAAGAACATGGTGTTTATCTAAATAAGCACGAATCTGCCCGTCTAATATTCTTCCGAAGCTTTTCGAGAGGTTCCATAAAATGATTATGGGGCACAAATCGTTCAAACTAGTGGGATGGGAGATTTTTGCTGATGGTAATATGTAGCTACTTCTCCATATTCGTGGATACACATTATTTTCTATACAGAAGTTGAAAATGTGTGTCAGAAAAGGCAAGATGAACGGACAGCATTGTAAAATCATTTATATATTTAAACCATCCACTCCAAGTGCATTTGATTTTATAGATAGCGGTTTTTCATAGACTTCCAGTTCATGAGTATTACTGAATTGAAATCCACTCACTCCATCCAGTTTATCCCTCGCGAAATGATCGAGCATTTCTTGATCTGGTATCTCATCATTAGAAGAAGTCAGGCTGAAGTGTTCGTTTATAGTATTGCAGTCTCCGAGGTCTGACGAGATGTCCGTTGCTTTTGTCGGCAGAATATTTAGGTTTTTGAGTTCCCTCCACATATTATTGTTATTTGCCAGTTTATATCCCATGTAGGCCTTTTTCCACGTTGAACTGCTTTATTTACTTCATTACGGGGTGATTTGTGATAGTCCCAGCGAGGTATTCGTTTCGTTTTTTTGAATTCAACCAATGCTTTATCCCGTAGCTTCATCATCAATTTTAGGGTCGCAGTTAACCACGGACTCTTTCTTTTAGTGATTCGTTATGTTTTTAAAGGAGCGTGATGGTTGAACAAATCCAGTAAAATATCATTGAGCAATAGAAGTTTCGAATCGATGTCAGGACATGCAAGGACAGCTGCGCATGACGTTAATCAGTGATCAGATATATCGGGGCAATTTATCACGTTTTTTGCCTTCATTTCCAGATCATGTGAACACATGATCAGATCTAATAATTTTTGCGTATAAGCTGTATATGTTGAGGGCTGATCGACTATTTGTGTCATGTTGAGAGAATCTAGAATATTATTGAGGAGGAGAACATTGTTATTATCAAGATCAGAATAGTCGATATTCAAATCTCCAGCACACAGAACAAACTCAAATTAGGGAACTAACAAATTCAAGCATGGCCCGAATTCAACAAGAAAAATATCATCAGGAGGTTAATACAAACATCCTAGATCGAACTTTTCATTCTAAGAAGAAAATGATATCCATAACTGTTCTGTTTCAATATTTAGACTGGTTATATTTTGTTGAGACATATTCATTTTTCATGTGGATTGCCGAGCCACCTCCTCTCTTTCCTTGTCGATCCTGACGATACAAGCTATACCCAATGAATTTTATGGTTGAATCCAAAATATCTGGTCGTAGCCATGTTTCTCACACAGCGATAAAGTCATATTCATTGAATACTATATCTTTAAAGTCTGTGAAGCTAGACAACAGAGATCTTACATTGATGTGGCAGAATTCAATGGACATGTTCATTGAGCTATTAGTAAATTCATAGACACCCTTGAAAATTGATACAAAAGGAGAAAACTAATTGAATTCCATAGAATGCTATAAATATATGATATACATTAAACATATGAATGAGAAAAAAAAACATCATCGTTGCAACGGCCATCAGAAATCAAGAAAAAAGTTTTTCCAGGATTGTATTGCGTGTTCGTCTGTCGGTAGGAGGGATGACAGCAGCTTTTTTGTCGTTGTTTCTTCTAGCGTTGTTATCCTTAGCTTTTTCCCTGCCTGTTGGAAATAACCCCTAATTGTTTTTCGAATTCACAAATCACAGAAGATAATGAAGGACTGTGGAGAGTTATAACAAAACTTACCTCGGGAGATGATTCATATAATTTCAAATAGTCAATACCTCTTCCATGTGAGCACAAAATAATTCATAAACTCATAGAAGAACAATATCGAATGAATTCACATGCAGGAGTCCAAACTCTAATGAGTATTTTACGTGAGAATTATTGGATATTGCAAGCTAGGAAAACAATAAGACAAATCGTGTCCAAATGTATCATTTGCACGAGGTTCAATAGCAGATTTGTCGATACACCTTTTACTTTTTTACCGAAAGATATAATACATCTTGGAGCAGCATTCGAAGTGGTAGGAGTAGACTTGGCGGGACCGTTGGATAGACCGTTGGATAGTATTGTTTACATGCGTTGTATATAGAGCAGTTCATTTGGAGCTAGCACAATCACTCTATTCAGAAACATTCATTTTGTGTTTGAGAAGATTTGTTGCTAGAAGAGGAAGGGTATCTGTGATTTACTCTGACAGGGGGACCAATTTTGTTGGTGTGAATAATCTCATGACAAAGATTGACTGGGACAAAAATCTTGAGTATTCTTCAGTCAAGAAAATCAAGTGGAATTTTAAATCACCTACTGCTTTTTGGTGGGGAGGATGGTGGTAGAGAATGGGTAGGATTGTAAAGGAATTATTACGAAGAAATCTCGGGAAAAATTATCTGAATTATGAAGAACTGAATACTGAATTATGTGACTGTGAAGCCATTATAAATGCTCGACCACTGACATATATCTCTGAAGACGACATCTTAATGCCACTGACACCATCAATGTTCATAACTGATATTCATACTAATGAAATTCCAGAATCTGATGACATGGACAGAACGTGTTTGGTCAGACGACTTTGATATATGCAGAAGCTACGGGACAATTTTAGGTCTCGGTTCAGAAAAGAGTATCTATCAGAACTTGCTTCCACTGGTCGAAGGAGAAAAGATGGTTTGAGAGTGGGGGGCTAAAGTGTACGTTGGGAATGATAACGTGAAACGAATAGATTGGCCACTAGGAAAATTTTTTGAGATATATCCTGGAAAAGATGGAAAACCCAGAGTGGCTAAAGTCAAAATTAAGACTGGCCCTTTAATCCGTCCGTTTCAGAGATTGTATCCGCTGGAAGTTGGGTCTGAAGAAACACAAGAATTGGAAAATTTATTGAAGTTCAGGAAGGATCGAGAAATTAAAAGAGATAATGATGCTGCAGTGGAGATGACAGAAGAGGAGAAAAAAATGATGCTGCAGTGGAGACGACAGAAGAAAAGAAAGGAAATGATCATAGAACTGGGGGTAGTATGATCGTCACCAGAGATGGCCGTCGAGTGAAAACCGCAACGTTTTCAGTTTTGAGAATTATTTACAGTTCTTTCAACTCCACCTTGTTTCGAATTGCAACGGAGGGGGGGGGGGTTGGAAATATAATCGTCACATTTATCGTTTCTCAATTATACGTTTGTGTTGTTAATTTTATTGAATTATATCACTTGGTAATAGAAAAAAAAGGAATTTGTTGATTGACAGAAATAACTCACTTGTCATAATCCTCCACTCAGGCAATCTATATAAGGAGGCTAAAATAGAACACAGGTCACTTGTTAAAAATACAGAAAGTAAATTTCATTTCATTAAAATAAATAACTCTACAAACAAAAATAAAACTACATGGCAAGTTATGAACGAGTTGAAAGGTAAAGAAAAAACTATTATGCAAATAAAAATAAAAGACGATAATAACATACTGCATGATCCTTCAAAAAAAGCAAATAGATTCAATGACTCTTTCATAAAAACCCCAAAAAACACTATAAATAACATATATAACCCAGGTATTCCAGTACAATATCACAATGATAAATTTTCAAACAAAAAGCATGTTTATTGCTCATGTACATGATAATGATGTTCTTCAAATAATAAAAAATAAGATAAAAAATAAACCATTTAGTGGCATTGACGGAATCTCTGGAATTTTCATTAGAAAAATAGGACCCTATATACTTGCCCCATTAGCTCATATTATAAATTCATCATTCACAGAAGGAAAATTTCCTTCTAGGCTGAAAATCTCCATAATTACTTCAATATTGGAGGAAGGTGGCTCTGAAAATATTGATAACTACAGGCCACTATCGTACCCTCTGTTATATCGAAAATTATTGAATTTGCTATGATTGATCAGCTTAAGAACTATTTGAATAAGTACCAAATTATTAATGACAATCAACATGGATTTCGCGCGAAACACTCTACAGTGACAGCGATAACATCCTTCCATGAGGATATCATCGAAGCCATTGAGGGTGGAGAGAGCCCGACTGGAATCTTTTTCGACTTTAGCCGGGCTTTTGACTGTGTTCACCATGGCCACTACACAACTTGCTGTACCGATACGGAATCAGAGGCATTACTCTTGATTGGTTTGATTCATACTTGAAAGACAGATCACAAATGGTTAAAGTGTCCGAATTAGGAGGATCTGTATTCTCATCAATGGACATAAATACTCAAGGGGTTCCACAGGGATCCGTATTTGACCATGAATTGTTTATATTATATATAAATGATTTGCCCCTGATCTCATCAAACATTTTACAACATTATATGCAGATGACTCTCCTTAACTACTGAAGGATAAAGATTACGAATCATTGCAAGCAAAAATTACAAACTCAGTCAACCAATTATCCGCTTGGTCCTTTGACAGATCCTTATTATTGAATTCCAGTGAAACTAATTACGCTATATTTCATACCCATCAAAATTTAAATATACCGACTCTGAACATCAATTTAAATAAAAGTACAATCGACACAATTGCGAACATTGAATTTCTAGGAGTATATTTCGATTCCACCTTGTCTTTTAGGACTCATTGCACTAAACTAAGGTAAAATTTGAACTCTAACTGCTATCAATTAAGAAACCTTAAAAGAGCATTAAGTGTAGACCATCACCTCAAATATTACCTTGCAGAAATCCACTCCAGAATTTCATATGGAATTATAGTATGGGGAAACACTCCAGCTGCACACAGTGTTTTTCTATCTCACAAGCGTATCATAAGATGCCTAGTGGGGTGTCCACCTGATCACTCATGTCGAAGTTTCTTCAAAAATACAAAATATTAACTGTTACTGGCATATTCGTTCTTGAGCTATTGACATACGTTCATTGTAACCAAATTAACTTCTTAAGAAACAGTGACACTCATACTCATAATACAAGGAAAAAAGATAACTTCCACGTGCCCTTCAAGTACCTGGAATTGGCCAGAAGAGCACCACATGCTTTCGGTTTGTACTTGAACAACTTTCTTCCTCAGTCTACCAAATCATAGTTTCAAACGTCAATAAAAAAAAGTTCTTATATATCTGTGTCCTCACTCAATACATAAATTTTTGGAATCAATTATGTTTTACTAATTGTCATGAAAATTTTGAATTTACATGTAGGCTTGTATACGTTCTATATTTTGTGCTGTTATGGGTTAGAGCCATCATATGTTTCAGTTGATATGAATGTGTTAGTTTAATTATTTATCACTTACATTTATATATATTTTTTATACTCATATTCGAATTCTACAACTTGACTTGTCCTATAACTTTTGCAAGTTCCACAGGATAAATAAATTGATTGATTGATTGATTGATATGTTATCATATAATATATTATGTATTTATTATAGACGTCCTGAGGAGGGCAATAAAGATTGCCGAAAGTTTGACGAATAACAAAGAGTTTTCTTTGTAGATCACGGCAACTCTTCACACATACGACCATGTCGGTATCGTAAAAAAATTGCGGTAATATCAAATCGCCCAACTGAAAAAAAAGAGTAATAAGTTACTGATTTAACTGGAAAAAATGCAAAAAGTTGTTTTCATTGGAAAATTAATTATCACTGGGGAAAATAAAGTTGCATGAAGATCACAGGTATATTATATGTTGAGGCTGAAAGTGAATCATTTCTCTTGAGAGGAAAATATAGCTCACCGAACTCGACTGTTCGGAGGTCGCAACTCTAGACTTCATCTAGAAGATGGCAAATGAAACTTTGCCGAAACGTTGTGGCAATTATCCTTCAGCGGATCAAAACCACAGAACACGGAATGAAACCCGAAAAAACATTTCATCATACTTTGTCCGAGAGAATCTTCATGCTATATATATATATATATATATATATATATATATATATATATATATATACAAAATATATATATATATATATATATATATATATATATATATATATATATATATATATATATATATATATATATATGTGTGTGTGTGTGTGTGTGTAGCAATTTGGAAAATGCATCAAGATAATATGTGGTAGCTGAGATATTGTATAAGGCTCACCTTGTTTTGTGCAATGTTAGTGGGTATATCAACTTTCTCTGAATTCCGAAGAGTGAAGTGATGATTTGGATGAGAGGTTTTGAATGAAGGCGTTACCACTTTGTCTGAATCGAAATCAACTTATTATTCTGTGGATATTTGATATGGCCTGGGTTGGGTTTGTTTCTCTGGATTGTGCTGGTTGTTAGTACATTAGTACACATGAATATGGCATTTTCTCGCTTCGGTGAAGCGCAAAGCATTTCACGGTCCCGAAATGCTGCCTGGGTGGATCCAATAGAAGTCAAGAGATCAGTAAAAAGCGTCTAGTTGGAAGCTTCAGTTGGAAGTCAGTTGAGCAGTCTTTGTGGATAATCATTTGTACAGTAGCTATATTTTCATAGTGAAGTTGATAAATACAGATTGGTATCATCTAGACAATAAAGCTCGAATGATCCTATCACTATCTTCAATCGTTTTTTCCATTTTGCCGATCACTTTTTCCGTAAAAACTTTCAGTATCCATTATATTTGCATAGCAATATCGAAAGTATCCAGGAATAAGTGATTTTCTTACAGTCTGGAAGCCGTGTTCCAGATTCATTTTCATTTTGAACAGCAATCAAGTACTTTTATTATTAAATTTACTCCTGATGTTGTAGACTAACGAGAAGATGTAACTGTCTTAAGTCTTTGTGACGATCACGAAATTTTGAAAAACTATGTTTTGACGGAAAGGACCCCGCACGGTTCTTATGGAAAATGGGTCCCAGTCGAATTGGCTGAAAATTTAGGATAATGTAGTTTATGATGTCCTGATCAAATGTCTCCATGGGCACAACAAGATCTAATGTACAGTTTTTGAGATACAGGGTGTCAAACATGCAGAGAGAGGGATGTTACTTACCTTTAGAAAATCAATAATGTGGCGATTTTTTTGTTACAAAAAGTTAAGGATAATAATTACAATCTCAATATTGTCGACACGAGTTGTAATAAGAAGTTATAAGACTCCGTATACAGGGTTATTAATAATTACATAATTTTTATGTAATTCTTTAAACAAACTCAGTCAAACGCAAAAGCTCGTAGACTTGCAGAATAAGTAAAAAATATTTGATTTTAATATTGGGCGATCTGAGGTTACTATTATACGGGGTCTTCCACTTTTTTAGTTGTAGTAATTTAATTTTTTTCAGGAACATATAAAAAAATTAAACATAAAAGTAGAAAACTAAATATAATATGATCAATATTTTGTGGCACTTGTCTATTTGTTGCATCTTGTACGGATCCTGGTCGACCGCATGATGATGCAGCAATCAAATGGGAGACTAGTGCATTAAAAATATTTCTTACCAGTTCATACCATGTATGTTAAGACATTGTAATTATGATTATGTACGGATTCTATTATTTGTTGATGGCTTGCATCCGATATTAGCGTTATGTGGAACGTACCGACACTTTCGAGCACCTGATTTACAATTGGAATAATAATGATCTCTTATCTTTTATGTGTGTATAAACATTCAAATTCAATATCACTCAAACTACTTTCGTGGTAGTCTCGTCAGATTTTTTGTTACATCTCTGTAAGAATGACAAGATCTCTCATCTTATGATCGGTTAATGTAACGTAATCCGATAATTATTACTGAATGAAAGGTTCTAAAAAAAACCCTTGCCTATCTAAATGATGTGAACATGATTTAATCCTTTCCGAAATAAAGCCCCATATTCGACAGATAATGAAGATCTTCATCGCCGGTTCATACCGTGTGATTCACAAATTATACGGCATTTTGGGCATTTACACCATCTTGTACAGCATTTACTTTTGTACCAATGCTTGTCCCAATTCCGTTACCCCAAGTTTTGCTGATTTAACAGTTTCAATCCTAGCATCTATTATTATTCTATATGCTTCAAGAGTTTGTTTCAGATAATTGCCAAAATTCCAAATCAACATAAGTGAACAGGGTGTTGTAGTATAATAAATAAATTATATTCATCTTGTAATTATGAACCCCCCTATATGTGTAATCTGTATACTTATATTATTTTAATATATTAAGTTTGAAGGTCAATATGTTATGATTATTTGATTTAACTATTATTGATAACTTTTATTAAAGCTAATAATAAAGCCGGTCGTCGCATTTAATGAATCGCCCTGTATATTATAACGAATCAATGTATCGCTGGTGTCCAACCTTAATCCAATACCCTGCACAAAAAATGAAAATATGAAGCGCACGGTGTTACTGGATACAGTGTTACATAAGATTGAATCAAAGATTCCCTTGGAAATAATTGTTTTGACAGTTAATGTTGATTCTGACACTAATTTAGTATCTGCTAATTGTAAGTGATTGTAACTAGTTTATTGTTTGATTTGATACAGCAGACTTATGAAAACAGACTACCTTCTTCAATATAGAATAAGATGGCCCTAAGGAATAGAAATCTCTTAACTTGTTTTGTTTGTGATGGACGATTTCAACCACGTTTGATGACGAGAATAAATGGGGAAGAGAATGCTGCAAAATCTGAAATAGCTATTCGTAGAAGACAAGAATTTTTCAGGCCGTCTCTTAATGTAAATGCTGATACGAAAATATGTACCAATTGCAATCAGTCGATCCGCAATGAAATATCTGCTATTGAAGAAGACCCTGCTTGTTTAAAGATAAATGTATTAACGCAAACTAGAAGTAGTACGTGCTTGATATGTAACAGCGATGAAGATCTTCGTAAGTTATCTGTCGAATGTAGGGCTCATGTTTTCATTTTGAAAGATATCTATATTCCCGAATATGTTAAATCATGTGCTCATCATTTAGATGAGCAAGGATATATTTTACAACCTTTGGTAATTGGATTGCGTTACATCAACCGACCCTATGTTATAAGAGGAGAAATTCTTCAGTCATTTTTACAAGGAGTTCGTCATGTAGCAAAAAATCTGACGAGAATATACGACGAGAATAGTTTAAGTGACAGTGAATTTGAATACTTATACCCAGTTAATAAACAGCAGTTTTCAGAACTATTTTCCTACTGCGATGGAGTACGCCAAGAAGATTATTACAGATATGTGAATAAAAAAGATCTCTTGATGTTCTTGTGCAAAATGCGTCATGGACTTTCTGATGATTTTGTACGTTTAATGTTTGGCTATTCAAGTAGACAGGCAGTAAGTCTAGCCGTTACTCTTGTTAGACAATCTTTGATGCAACGTTTTGTGACTACCAACATAGGCTTTAATGCTATTACTAGAGAAAATTATATTGAGAGACATGTTACGGACTTTGCTAATGTACTATATAATCCAGAGCCACAAATTCCTCGAGCAATCACTTTCATTGATGGTACTTACAGCTACATTCAAAAGAGTAGCAATTTCAGAGTTTTACGGCAGTCGTATTGTGTACACAAAGGCCGACACTTATTAAAACCTATTTTAATAGTAGCACCTGACGGTTACATAGTCGACATTCAAGGGCCATACTTCTCTGATAGTAAAAATAATGACGCTGCTATTTTGCAAAATGAACTTGAACTAGACGGTAATATAATGAGAAGATGGTTTCAGGAAAATGATATTGTAGTAGTGGATAGGGGGTACCGTGATGCTACTGAAATACTTGGACACCTAGGCATTGTGCATAAAATGCCAGCACTTATGCTTCCTAACCAACACCAACTCTCAACCGAAGATGCTAACGACTCTCGTTTGATCACAAAGTCGAGGTGGATAGTAGAATCACGAAACGGCCACATAAAATCAATGTTTAAGTTTCTACAACAAAATATTCAAATACAACATCTTTCCCATCTAGGGGATTTTTTTCGGATAGCTGGAGCTATTATTAATAGATATCACCCTCCTATCCTGATGGAAGGAGCCGATGCACAATTGGCTCAAAGATTACTTGAAAAGGCTAGTGAACCAAATGTCGTTCAAGCACTAGTTGAGGAAGAGAATCTGAATACTAGAAATGCTCAAAGATGGGTACGTTTAGATGCTGAACAGTTGCAAGATTTTCCAATTCTGACGCTTGATTTTATAAAAACGCTAACAATTGGAGTTTATCAAGTAAAGTTGGCACCGTCCTATGTCCAAGACAAATTACAGAGGGACGACGAAGAATTTCAGTTTGAAACTTTGAGAGATATCAACAGACTACCATGGCCAGGGCTTCTACGGGTTAGAGTATTTTCTCGTTTTAGAAGTGCAGCTAAATATCAACTGTGGATTTCATATCGACCAACAAATAACGAAGAAATAAATAATGAAGAAGAATCTATAGATGGTTATTACTGCACCTGTAAATCTGGTGCTCGAACTGTCGGTACCTGTGCACATATTGCTAGTGTAATATGGTATTTGGGGTACGCACGCCATCAACCAAACATTCGCTACCCCTTAACCCAATTGATAGGATCTGTTCACGATGCAGGAAACAGACCCCAACCACAAAATAATATTGTTCGTTAGGTTTAGTTTTTTATTTTATATCTACGTACGATACTAGTCTGATTTCGTAAAAAAAGAATCACCCTATGTAAATAGCCTTAGAACTTTTCCATACAAAACGTATCGACATCCCCATTACGTTTTAAATATGAGACCCTCAACACCGGTCTGTCGATGGTTTTAGCTTTGAATGCACCTGAAATTGCCATGTTGTTTTGAGATGAAGTCAGTTACAGTTATTGTTTACTGATGGCCGCGTTGAGTTGTTACAGTTTTACTGTTCCCTTAGTTATTCATTATTCTCATACAAAATATACATTTTCTAAATATGTATATCCTACATACAACACCAAAGTGTATAATATATTTGAGCAAAGATCCTTGTACTTCCAGAGCTAACGCAAAGCGACACTGATGATGGAGGTAGACCTCCGAAACCGGTCCTATTCCAAGCTACTGTGTTAATTTGAGATGAGACCACGTGCCAATTGTCTGTATTAAGGTTTACTGTTTCCTTAATGATTTCAAGTTTTCAGACAAAAAATACATCTTTGTAGGCCACATAATATATAATAGTCATAGCTTTTTGTAATAATGTCAGCCACATTTCTCATAATATGAAGTGTATGCAAGATGAAAAAAAAAAGAAAATGCTCTATTATTCTGTAATAAGTCTTGTCCTATGGTTTTTGGGACATGCTTCGCAGGCCATCACCCAAACATTCGCTGGGCCTATCCCCTAACCGAATTATATGATCCGTACAAGATGCAACAAATAGGCATGAGCCACAAAATATTGATCATATTATATTTAGTTTTCTACTTTTATGTTTAATTTTTTTATATGTTCCTGAAAAAAATTAAATTACTACAACTAAAAAAGTGGAAGACCCCGTATAATAGTAACCTCAGATCGCCCAATATTAAAATCAAATATTTTTTACTTATTCTGCAAGTCTACGAGCTTTTGCGTTTGACTGAGTTTGTTTAAAGAATTACATAAAAATTATGTAATTATTAATAACCCTGTATACGGAGTCTTATAACTTCTTATTACAACTCGTGTCGACAATATTGAGATTGTAATTATTATCCTTAACTTTTTGTAACAAAAAAATCGCCACATTATTGATTTTCTAAAGGTAAGTAACATCCCTCTCTCTGCATGTTTGACACCCTGTATCTCAAAAACTGTACATTAGATCTTGTTGTGCCCATGGAGACATTTGATCAGGACATCATAAACTACATTATCCTAAATTTTCAGCCAATTCGACTGGGACCCATTTTCCATAAGAACCGTGCGGGGTCCTTTGGATGTTTTTATGGAGTGTATATGATATGAGATGAGCGTCATTGCCACGCCGATATACGTTGAAATTTCGACGGCCTCTATATTTCCTTCTTTGTGAAAAGGAATGGAAAACTTAAAAAATAATATTGTATAGTAGTAAAATTTTTTAACATTATATACAATCAAGAACCAAACGGAGAACGATTTTTCTTAGCGACTCTGCTAAATCAACTTTTTACTCTCGAAAAACTCCCGAGAAATCGTCCAGCAAACTCGGAATGAATCCAGCATGAATAAGACATGACTGTGAGCTTCAACTCCAATCTATTTAGTGCTCCGACAGGATTCCGGGATATTTGACAAGAATGTTCTCAGACGCGCTCACTCAGAATGGGAATAACGAATGTCCCCCGGCTGCAATGCTAGGACACTATAAGTCGGACTGCTTCTCGCGCAATCCATGAATGATGAAAGATTCGTTGCCACGGAATAAGAAATAATGATAGACTTCTATATGAATATATAAAGTAATATGAAGTCAAAACTTCTAGAGCATCATTCATTCAAGTATATGGGTATGATGTGCAAGGAAATGAGGAAGTACCCGAGAGAAAGGAGGAAAATATTTCTGAATGTCATATTTCCCCCACAATCCATTGAAAAAGACCAGCAAGTTCTCGGTTGGTCGGTGCATATCTTTTATGGAAAGGACTATTTCATTCAAAACAGATACTTCTCTGCTATTTTAATAAATGAATTAAAATAGTTTTCGTTCGCTGTGTTTACCATGCTCATGAAACATGAAACCTCGTGGCATATTCTAACCCAAAATACAATCTAAATGTAAAATAATCACAATAACATTTTATTCTCAGAATGAGACAAACTTGCAGAATGCATTGTTTTTCGAGGGAATTAATGCGTTGCTTCTCTCAGAGAAAATCTTTCGAAATCCTCAGTGGTCATAATCTGATTACATGAAACATTTTCGTAAATGACGATATTGATTCAATCTGCTCTGGATGAACTGGTATTTCGATGAAATATTCATTTCCATTACTACTACTAAATATCCTTTCATCCAAAAGAGTAATCATGTTACCGATGGACGATAGATATAAAACCCAGTAGACAAATGAGTTGTCAACCCAACTCTGAAGGAGTTATAGAGTCAATGTACTCAATAATAAATAATATCGAGGATTGTCAAATTCTCCAGAATCAGCTGAATTTCTTACTGGATGGTGTCATACCAATTGTTTACATTTGAATGAGACAGAATGTAAATGAGTTACCTTCACAAGAAAAAAGATATATATAGAATATACGAACGTGATCGATTGTTTTCTATTGGAACGTTGCACAGAAGTAAAAGACCTATGTGTGATTTTCGATGACAAACTAACTTTCTCAAAGCATATTTCTTGTAAGGTTTACGAGGCACCTGAATCGTATGGTTTTATTGCAAGAAAATGTAAATGAAAAAGATTCAATGAAACAGCCCCACTAACATATGTATATTTCTCATTTGTTCGTTCGAAAGTAGAGTGCACGAATATAATTTGGTCCACTTTCTATGATCTGAATATACAGAGTATTGCGGGAGTTCAGCCAAAAATTCATATGTTTCTGATTTTCAAGATCATTGGAACATCCAGAATGTGTAACCAGTACTTTGATGTTCGGGTCACTTGAATATAGGCGACATAGATCGTCAGTGGTGTTCTTGTACAAGCTTTTACACAACTCAACTGATAGCCCTGATATTCTCAAGCAAATGAATTTGAATGTTCTATCTCAGTCATTGCTACATAATCTTATATTCAGAAAGAACCAATATTTCTCTCAAATCACTTTTTTATGTGATGTGCTTAGATTTTAACTCGGTTTCTGAGTACTTTGACATTTTTGACTGTAGCTTCACTTATCTGATCAAGATTTTAGGCTTCTATCTAGATCGCGAGTTTGTTTCAGTTTTTTATTTGATGTTATCCACCAAATCATTGTAACATTCTGATTTACATCTCTTGTTTGTTTTCATTAATTGTCCTGTAATTAGGGAACTGTTGGACAATAAATGCCATCATTATTATTATTTAATGGCAAGACAACATTATCGGTCCGTTCCGACATCTATACCATTTTAAATTTTTTTCACTTTCTGCTGTGGAGCAAATAATTGAGGCATCGAGTCAGCATCACATTTATTGTTTGTAGGACAGGACAGGAATATAGATAATTGTTTTTATTTAATTCATGCCCAGCGTAAATTTGTTGAACTCTGTATCATCAATGGCCCGTTATTTTTTTCATTTTTCGGATTGAAAATTTTATACAGATTCGAAGCATCGTCCCTTTTTTCAGTGGAAACCGTCACGTCAATATGTTGTTTCCGCTCCGTTCTTCCATTCACTCGCACAAATCCATGTTCTCCTCGAAAAACAAAGGCCGCTTCGCTACTGAATTTCCCATCGTGATAGGAAGAAGAAAACCCCCATATTTCATAATACCGAGAAAACCAAACTCATGAAATGACGTTCAACTCTTTATGGAAATGCCTTTATAAGTTCCCAAGTTTTATTGAACTTTTGCTTCTGCAAGCTCCGAGATTTATTATCTCAGTCTTGTGGGAAATCCAGACTGAAAATATAATTCAGTAACAGCCGCTTTTTCCAAAGTACATGTCGAGTTAGTGTAGGAAAAATGTCTGTCAGGAGGAAAGAAATATAAGATGGATTTTATTAGAATCAAAAGAGGGCCCACATTGCTTTGGTTCTGGCCAGCTTTTATTCCGCGGTGAATACTAAGTTAAAAACTGCTGCTATCTGTATTGTGGATACGACCTTCTATTGAGTTTATCAACGTTGAATTCGTTTAGAGCTAGGGAATTTTTATATACCCATGTAGCACATGATATTGAATGAACCTAGTTTTCAGATTCAACTAATATAGAGATACTGCAAATAAAAAACTTGTTTTGAAGTTATGTCCTATTATATACGACCGTGATTTCTCAGACTGTGGTCACTTTGTACTACTCGGAATATCAGATCATTTGTAATGGCAAAGGCCTCTGCCTGTCGCCCTCTTTCATCAGTTTCATGCGAGAATATGAGCCATGAAGAATTATGTACATTGAAATCACCCAATATTGTGACCTCAGCAGATGGATGGGTGTGATGAAGTCGATCTTTTTCGATAGAAATTTGAATAGTCTTTCAAAAGAGTCATTGTTAAGTGATAAATAAAGACAACAGACAAATGTTCGGTTTCAGCCCTTCTTCGCATTGGCACGAAAAATCATTCCTAGACTATAGACAAACACCACTTTTTGAACGAAAGCGAGAATTGGATTCTTAACCTGGACAAAGCATATGTACATTATTCATATATGAATTGGCCTGTGTTTTACTTAGAATAATAATGTCAGGTTTTTCGATTTGCATATGGTGATGCACATCATTGATATTTTTATTCATACCACGAATATTACAACAATCGATTCTCAATACTCTCGATGGATGTTCCCCCGAGTTCCTCCCACCCGGAAATTCGATTGAGGACGTATTTAACTTCATAAGTTTTTTACTCTGGGAGACATGATCATCATTTTCCAGTACAATAGTAGGAAAATCGGATATATATCAACCACATACTGAAACGTGAATTAACACTTCACAGCACATATTTATGATACAAAAATAACAATCATCGTGATGGTTTCTTGGTTCCTCCAAACCATTGGTACTCAAAAATTTAGGGACGTACTCTTTCCAATTGACCACTGCTTCAAATATTCAACGCATGTTTCACATACCAAATGTAGAGCCCACGATTTATCTGGTCTCCCAAGTGAACGCCAAAATAGGCTAGATAAGCTCTCTCAACAAAGTCAGACACAGGTTCCCTACTTTCTTTGGAAGTGTATTCACCAGATATAATATATTACAACACACGTCTGGTTAATTTGAACAAATTCTACTTTTGGATGCCAAGTCTTCAATTTAATATTCGGAAAACGTAAACGAAGATAGCTCTACAGATGCTCAAGAGTAAACTGAAACCATCAATGGTAGAAATGAACAGAAGGCAAAGAAAGGCCTGTTTTTACCATTATGGGCAATAACATGTACCCAAAATGGGGTGAATAAAGGCCAATTCAAGGCAAGCCATTTTGGTTTGGCCTGCAAAGATATCATTATTTCATTATTTTCACCTGTTATCACAACTAAAATTGATTGGCTTGTATCTGAAGAACTAGAGCTGCTACGAGGAAAAGCCACACATTTTTTTTTTCAGCACATCAAAAACATTCAGAATCAAGTTATAACTCAACTCACAGGCACAAAAAAAATAATATTATTTTGTTGGGTTGTGAACAGATCCAACTACCAGTTTCTTTAAGGTTGTATTACTTAACTATGTTATTCATATATAAAATCATGAATAATTATCACCTTCATATTTTTGCGGATTCATCAGTTCAAATTCAGAAGTGCACAATAATTCCGCAAGAAATAATACTAATTTGCATGTATGCAGAACAAATAGGAGAAGTGCCATGATCTTCAAAGGTTTTGATGCATTCAATAAATTGCCAAACGTGGTTGAATCTAGCCCAAGATAAGGTATTTTCAAAAAACAGTTAGGAGAATCAATCCAAAACACGAGATAATTTTTTTTTGTGGGGTATTTTTGAGATAATATTGATAGTTTGTTGATATGTTTATATATTTTATTCATCGTATTGTAAATTAATCTATAATACCTCTTATTTCGCCGTATTGCAATGTATTTTTGATATAAAATGTGTTACTGTTGTGGTTTTTTATACTGGGAATTATTGGTATTGAGCTATATCTACATTATTTTCATGATTATTTACAATATCTATAATGTTTGTAGGTAATGTATTTATATGATGTATATTACGGTTACCTACTTCAAATAAATATTATTCTTCTTACTATTTTTTATTCATCATCAATTTATTCAAATATTTCATTCTTTCTTTCTTACAATAGTTCATATGAAAAAAGTTTTGGGGATTATGTTGATTATTTTTCCAGGTTTTCACACACGCAGAAACAGATACTTATCATACTTGAGAAATGCTTCTATGGTGAAATTCGTGAATATAACAGAACTGTGTAAACACCAGGACAGATGAGTATCGATAAAGGAGGTGACATCACAAATGGTAACCTCGCCGCAGGGAGCCTTTTTGAGACTTGGTGTTCAAGTGATAATTCATTCTCATGTCATTGTCGTCAAACAAGAACACTGAACAATTCATTGGTGCTTATGATTCCATGTAGTCCTGACTCTATTGATTTTTATTACTTCTGAAAATCAGTGAACTTTCCTATGATTCTTTATAACTACATTTCAGAAAAATTACTCAATTAAATCGCCATCTTGGACTATGTATATACTACATTTTGTATAATCATGGGAGGGCAACAGCGAATAATATTCCAAGAATCAATCGAGTCACCTATGAGGATGATCGATTTAAATTATACGAGCTAATGATATTAACCCCCTCACCCTCTATCTATCGAGCGAACGGATTCACAAATTTTAGCAATGATTATTGGAATGCGTATTGGTGCACGTGATATCAAGGTGTTATCAGCTTTTTGGGAGTGACTGTGTATTGTGCGCTGATTAGCATCATAAACGTCTCACTACAGTGTGCTCAATCGTTACGGACAACAGCTCGAATCGCTCATCCCCACTGTTGAGTCCATCAATTCATTGAATAAATCTCTCTGATAAATTCAAGAAGATATCAATACTGTGTGCATATCTGTGGCAATCTTTGGATCGTATTGATAGCTGAATGATCATTAAACCCACGTCCTAACACAATATTGGTTGAATATTTATTCCCATAAGAACGAAAATATTGACGTGCCAATCAGGAGTGAATATCGATTTGAAATATATATCAGCCGAAGACATTACATCTAATGGACCGGCCCTAAGAGAGAGAAGTCTGCAGAATGAGCAAGATGGAATATTTGATGTATAACCTTACTGAGCGCATTCCTTCCATATAGCACGGAAAGAAAGGTTATGAAGGATAGACTAATTGAAATATAAAATTGTCATTCTGTCCTTCATAATATCTTTTCAATGTGCATATCCTTTCTCTCTCTAATGTATTCCGTATCATGTGGAAAACTGTCATTATGACCAGTCCATTAGTTATAATGTATGTGATATGAACATGCTCGCTATTGTAATTATTTTAATGTCGACCGCATATCGTATCTGAGTTGAAATATGAGTATGATATAACAATAATTATTTTCAGTTGTGACCAAGAGTGGATGTCGTTTATCGAACCAATTAATTCATTTCAGCATATTGCATAATGAGTCAGTGTTTGAAAAGAATTACTGGCATATAAAGAGTATACAACGAAATAATGTGAAATACGAAATCATGAATAACTATGAATAATTGAAATATAGTTTGAATCCAGCAGGTAATTGTTCTAAAATTGTTCGTTCCGTTAACCAGCTGACGAACGTCAACCCTCAGAAGTCGAAACTTGTGCGAGCAATGGATCAACGAGGCCTTAGCATTTAACGTGCGATCACCCAGCACGGTGACCCGGCGAGGATTCGAACTCCGGCCTTCCGCTTGATAGGCAGGTATGCTAACCACTACACTACCGAGACCACTAATGAATCAGTGTTTTCAATCGATGGAATAAATGAAACGAATCAATTTTGTCGTAACACATTTTAAAATATGGGTGTCAGCAATTAGTGGTGTAGTGACTACCACCGAATATAGTTTGTTCCGCTGTAATCTAAAGTCACGTAGAGATTATTATTTGAAGAAATTGCATCATCATGCCATTTTCGAAAGTTTCACAAACATTTATAGAATTACTTTTCGGCTGTGGCTCCATATATGGCCGCAGCATGAGCAATAAATGTTTGATCGTACATCTAAACGCGGCGATATGACTCGTTGAAAAGTTTTGAGAAAGAGAATATCACTCGAATTCAGTCAGTTGACAGTACGAGTTATATGAGAGTTAAAATCTATCGATCCTTGCCGAATATCTAACCGTACCTAAGCAACTTTTTGCAAATCACTTATATCAGAAAGTGATGACTTTAGTGAAAGGATGCCAGCAATAAGTTTTGTGGTGACCTTCGAAGGAATTTATTGCGTTGTGATTCTGAAACGCGTAGAGATTATCGTTTGGAAAAAATAGATCATCATATCATTTTTTTTAATTTTACGAACATTTCAAATATTGATTTTGGGCAGCGATTCTATAAATGGCCCGTAGGATGAGCATAAAATGAACGATCTTTTTGTAATCTGAACGTGGTGATATGTTTCGTTGGAAAATTTTGAAAAAGGGAATATCACTCGAATTGAGACGGTTAACAGTACGAGTTATATCAGACACTAAAATTAAAATCTATCGATCCTAACCGAACACCAATTTTTTTCAAATCACTCATATCAGATACTGATAATCCTTATTTTGAAATTATTTGCCATATAACCTATCCTAACCAACATTCATCTCACCGCAGCAGTCGCTTAGAGCAGCAAATCTCAGGGGGCGGCAACCCTTCGCAAATGTCCCATATATTATAGATATATTCAAATGAATACGTTACAACCCTTCGTGAAAATAAATTTCTTAGGACCAGTGCTCTAGTGCTTATTGAAAGGCGCTTCGTAAACTTCTTTCCTTCCAGCGGCTGTTTATATGTCTTTCAATCTGTGTCAATAACTGATAATCGCTGGAAAGGCAGATGTGTGCGCTTTGAATATAGAAGCGCTCTGTTACGTTATGTAGAGAGGAAAATTTATTTCTGTCTATATTCCGAGTCTGAGATTGCCTCAGGTTGTGAGGTCAGGCGACAGATTGTTTTGCTGTTCAAGTATTACAGAAATATGAATTTTGAAATTTTTCTGGTGCGGTTGTGTCGAAGTTCCTATACCTATTACTTTATTGTTGGTGATTCGCGGTTTGGATTCCTAAACAATGCCCAAAAAAGTTTGCTGACGCTCAACCAAACATTTGTGTTGCGGGGTGGTAAAATATGTGCTGCCCAGAGCGCAAAAATTCCCAATCCGGTCTTGACTCACCATGAGTTTTAAAGAGCCACTAACGGAGTGTGTAGATTCTCATCATTTTTTCAAACAAAAAAATGCGGATAATCTATTTTGCGCAAATGTTCATAACCTCACTCCAAATTCTTGTTAGGCATACGGTATACCAAATACGCATCAAAATACGAACTTTTGGTATGTACGAACTTTTGGTATGTATGGCGCTTCCACCAAATTTTCGAACGGAATTTCAGAGTTAAGTGAAAATGGAAAAATTTGCTCGGAAAAACGTGCTAATAGGTAAAGCTGAAGTGATGACTTGAAGCAATTTGATCCGACGATGAACAACTTGTATCGTTTCTTGCCTAACATATCATTGAGAATGATTCCGATGATAAATTAACCAATATAGGTTCAATCTTGTTATCTCTGCTACTGGATGACACCGACTTCCGCATTCTTCAAGAGAATATGTGAGAATTTCCCAAATCTCGGAACCTGTCGAAAAATCAAGCGAATTTTTCGTAAAAGAATTGAAAAGCCCGTATGGTTGAGAAGCATGAACGAATCTAAGCACCTTTCCAGCTCCCAAGATATTGGCTTACGTGACTCATAAAAAAAACATGCGGTTTTACTAGGCCGTTCATCGGTGTTGGGAGGCACGTTTTCGGAGTAATTTCGTCCATTACTGCGTTACAGGAGATGCGGGCGGTCCAGTGTTGCCACCTGTGTGTGAAAACTAGTCGAGAGGGCTCTGACGAGAAGTACATTGATCAGAAAATGAATGTTACAGGACACGATCTAGTTGATAATCGCAGAATTGGTGGAAGCAATTTGTATTTCATTGAACATTTATATGTCTAGAAGCTTTTCAATCAAATAGGAAGTCTGGAAATAGCTCAGTTCGATAGTATCACGATTGATAACGAAGAGATGATTTTATTGAATCTGCTTTTTCATACATTCCCCATGTACATTGAGCAGAATCGTGAGGGAAAGTGGTAGTTGTTTCATTCCATTGGTGTGATTGAATGACATTGGGTATAAAATGAAAATTCAGAGAAACAACTATAACTCAATGAATGATATGTATTCTTGGTTACAAAAAGGTTTGATGAAAGGAAATGTAACTGATAAACGAAGTATATTACAAATTCTCTGTTTTTTTCTGTCTAGCTTATTTTTCCTAGGGACAACGGGTGTAAATGTATTTTTGTGATACGAATCAATGAAATTTCATGAATTTCAATGTGTGTTATAGAGGGATGCTTCACAAGTGATATCTTCAATCACCCCCAACGGCTGCAACTGAAAGGGACAATGAAATTACTGTTTTATCGATTCATTAGTGAAAACAGACCTGCTGTCAAGAGATATAACACGAATAACTCTTTGGAAAATGTTAATAGTCTCCTGGGAAACAAAATAAACAAAACTACGGTACGTGCATCAATAAAGAATAACTTCTAGATATAGAAATCACAAAGAAGAAGTTATATCTGACCGGTTGAGCATACAACCCATAACTAATGCATTGATCATGATGCTACATATGGTTATAAGGAAAATAGGCTCGAATACATGAAGAGAACGTCCTCAAGATAGGTAAATTTTTCAACCTATGTTGGTGATTCATCATAAATGGTGAATTCTTGGTTTCTTGATTTCCATAATATGTTAAGTCTCGAAACATCCTTTCGGGATGAGGTATTTCAAATTCATGATCAAACTTTTCTCTGTAAAGATATGTATTGCATAAGTTGAATTTGTTCTGCTCTTCTGTTGATCAGTCCTATGTTCTTCCAGGCGAGTTTGGAATGATTTTCCAGTTCAATCCAGAGTAAAACTACGACATGATCCATATGACAATTTTATGCTCCCCAGCTATCTTACACCAACATATTTTGATATATGAGGAACAATTTCTTTTTTTTTTCTCGGTGAAAAATCCATTTCTCTTGCACAATTTTTCAACCAACCATACAAAAATTTAATCGAATAGATGGCATGCATGGAAAATATCTGAACATTGAAGCGAATTCGTGGATCTGGCAAAGGCTTTTGAAACGGTTAGCCATAAGCTTTTGTTAGAGAAGCTCGAGCGACTGGGATTCCGTGGCAGAATCCTTAGCATAATCAAAGATTACCTAGATGATAGAAAACAAATGGTAGAGGTGAATAAAATCCTCGGTACAGAACTTACTGTTCGCTTTGGAGTACCCCAAGGCACTGTTCTGGGACCTATCTTGTTTCTTATCTATATAAACCATTTACTGGAAATAAGATCGACAGGTACTGTCTTCTCTTTTGCTGTCGACACGGCAATCATTTACGAAGGTAATTCTTGGGGCGAAGTTAAAGAAAAAGCTGAAAAAGACATTAAAAAAATTATTGGTTGGTTCAAACTTAATCTACTTACTGTCAATATAAAAAAAACTAAAATATTACCTTTCACATCTTATGAATCGAACTTGCCGAGCTTCACGGTCAGGATAGGAAATGAAGAAATTGCACTTGAGAAAACGGTCAAGTATCTGGGAGTCCATATCGATAGTTGCTTGAAATGGAATATCCATGTTACGGAACTCTCAAAAAAAATTCGGTCCCTCATTTACAGGTTTTACCAGTTCAGGAACTTCATTCCCTTCCCCAAACTAAAAATACTGTACCACTCTCTTGTTGAATCTCTACTGCAATACGGAATTATTGCATGGGGGGGGAGTACGACACTGCCACATTCTACCTCTTGAAATCCTACAAAAAAGAATATTAAAAGCTATGTTGGGCGTCCCTTCCACATATTCCAGCAACCAACTATTTACAGACGGGAACGTAATGGATATCACAAAACTTTATGCAAAAAACATACTGATGCTATACAGCGATAGAAAATTTAGTGTACAAACCGTAAATCATATATACAACACGAGAAATGAAAATAAGATACACTTACCACGAGCTAAAAAAGCAATCGGACAGAGATATTTTGCGTATATTGCACCACGACTTATAAACACTATCCCAGAAGCCTTGAGAAGTTACATGCATTCTCGTCTTTTCAAGAAGAAACTGAAAAAATGGTTGATTTCTTCTGAGAGACATTCAATATATGCCATTATTTTCCCAGAAAATATGTAAAATAAATGTGTGATTATAGGAGTATATAAAAATACGTGTATGTATATATTTATTTTTTTTATTATTATTGGTGTGCATATATGTGCATGAGTGTGTAAATGCGTACAAGGATTAACAATGTGTCAATTACTCACCATATTTTTTTACTTCGCTTGTGCTTGATCATTGACCCTCTAACCACTCAATGATAGTTTGAAGATTCTGCAAATTTAATGTTTAGCTGAAACTCCTCAAAGACAAGCTCTCCTCAGCTTTTTTGAGGTTTCCTACGTTTATTTTTCCAAACTCTTCATACCATTTGAATATGATGAAATTTTTGTCTGCATTTTTGCATTTAGTATTTGTAGTTTTTGTATATTTTTTGAATTGGGTGAAATAAACATTATTATTATTAAAATAAAGAGCAGTTTGTAGGAAAATGTCACTCACTAGGATAATATTTCGTTAAAGCTAGACAAGATCTTGTATCGCTCAGAGGCAATTACCTCGATACGAATATAAATTCTAAAACATTGAATTCAACTAATCGCATCAGATTACAAGGAATAATAGACTCAAAATACTGAGAAGTTCATCAGGAATAGTTCCCGGATGCAACTGATATGCATCTAGAAACATCATCTTCGAAGCATATTTGATATTGAGGTTAATGGTAAAGTTCCTGCATATCATTTTGATGTCGTTGTTTTTTATATGCGTCATATGATATTATTGGTTCCGAAAGAAGAATTACTGAAATTTTATCATTTGAAAAATAAACATTCGAAATCAGAAAAACATAGGCTTGCCGATCCAGTTGATTCCTGAAGCTTATCAATGTCTAGTTTTTTGAGAAAACCAATTTGCCGAATTCTAAGGAGTTGGTCATAGTTTTTGCTCAAATGACTGTTCTTTATCTTTCAAGCATGTTTTGAGGAAAAATTCAGATGTGGACGTACAAGGTCTCAAACTATTGATGTAAATGTAGTGTCAACCGAAGATTTGAATGAGCTTTCACGCAAAGCCCAACGGATCTATCAAACCATGGCCCAATCAAATCATTCAAAGATTTGATTCATTTATGTTCACCATACGGAGGCGTGAAGGTCATGGTTTAGAAAATTCGGGAGCAGTCATCGTATTTTATTGGATACGAAATTCTCTGACTCATTTACAACTTTGCGTTAGATGAAAAAATCTTTTTCCGGAATCCTGAGAACGTTTCTACAGAAAGCCGTTGTGTCGAATTATTCTAGCACTTTCGTGCCAACAATCTTCATTCAACAAACTTTTTTACAATAATCATTCAGTTACGTATCAGTCATGTTACGTGACTGCATGTAAGTGACGCACTTATCGAAAGGGTTTTTTTTCAAATAAACGAAATAAGGACATGTGATAAAACACAGTTGAGTGAGTTGGGTAGTCATCTACAACGAGTACTGCTGAGAAAGCGGTCATTGTACTCTGAACCTGAGATAATATGAATCGCAAACTGTAACTATTCATTTTCTCTTTCAAATACTTTTTTTTAATAATTCTTTAGATTCATTCTTCGTCACTACTCAGTCGAGTAAAGTTGTTTGCTATTCTGAATAGAAGAAGCTTCTAGAAATTACTTTCCGTGAAAACTCCGTGAAGATCTTGAGTGGCGCTGTCGGTTGGATTGTACAGCTATGATTTTTTAAACTGTTCGAGCTACCGAAACCAATCCACCACTTGAGATATCAAGCCCTCAAGAACAATCAAGGTAAGGACCAACGATGGAAGGCCAGTAGAGATATAGCGGCCAGGACAAAGAATCGGAAGGAAAGGAAAACTACGGAAGAGTTTCTCCTTTTGCACCCCCGACCGCCTGTTCGAAGTATTCGGTTGGTATAGTTAGGACGTGCACTGCAAGCACAAAATAGTTATGTCAGTCTATTAGAGATGTTTGAATGGGCCAGTCTATCGAAGACAATTAGGTTAGACAAAATTTGAAAAATAATCTTACGTATATTGATGTCTGATAATGACGATCTTATTGATCGATAATCGAATTCTCTCACCATCGATTCAGAAAACAACAGTTCAAACACATTTAACAAAATGTTGAACGAAAATCATACTTACAGAATGAATTGGAACATTTCCAAGATAAAGTAGGATATCATTAAGCCATTCGATAGAGCAATATTTTGAATGAATTCATCAAGAGATGTGAAGGTTTGATAAATATCCATGCACAATTGGAAGATATTGAATTGAATGATCATATATTTAACTGTTTTCAAGGGAAATTGGTAAACAAAGCACGAATCCTGGTTGTCAATCGATCAGAACTGACCAATTGGACAACCCTGAAAGCGACACCCATTCAATGTTTTGCCGATTGTAGGCACTTGGACTGTTTGGTCCAGAAATTAACTAGAACTCGCCCCCACAGAGGGAAACATTGGAATAATTCTAGAAGTGGGTTGAAGTTGCTCCGAAGTAGCGTTGGTCAATGGATCAGTAACGATACAAGTCCTTCAGAGAATGAAAACTTTTGTAAAATTAGTCATTATAACAAAACAGCACTCAATACCTTCATTGCAGGTTGCATAGTAGTATTAAAGAATAATATGCTCATTACGAAACCCCAATCATTCGAAGATGCTATGGCCTATGTGACAGACTCAGAAAATTTTGGTACTTCGTACTTTATGGTAAAACAGTAGTGTAGGAAAATTCAATAGAAGCTTTCCTCCCACAAATAAGCCAAAGAGTTATCACAATCAGTCATATCAGTTCAACACAAATCATCAGAACCCTTCCAATTGTTCGAACAACTCAGATTTCAATTGTTTGAATTTTTCCCAGTATCAAAATTCAAAACCCAGTTGGTCATTGCAACTAACCAGTATACAGCCTAAGCAATTACTGTCCAGGAGATTCACAACGAATCGAGAAATTTTTTTTGGCCACCCCAAAATGTATCCAAACCGAATCGAATATCGAATAATCGACTTCCCAAACCAACCCATATGGCAGTAGTTTTGAAAAATACCAATAGATTTACTAAGAGATATCCAACCCAAAATCACGACAATATTCAAAAATCATTCAACCATTATCATAATAATTTTCAAATACCGCTCAATCATAATCAACCTCCAAAGTATACGTTTTAAGAGTTATATACAAATCAATATGAGGATAAGGATAGCCAAAATCACAATGACAATGAAGTTGAACCATATTTTGACGACGAAGATCGAGTCATTTCGAAAATCAGTACGATAATAACGAGTATATTAAATCTATCAACGGGGTTGGAGATTTTCAAGTAGGAGACTCATCAAACATCAGCCATAACCCGGGAGAACTCGCGTACTATTCAACGACGTGAGAACTCGCGCCTATAGATTCTTTCTCACGCTAGCTCGCGCTTATAGATTTTTTCTAACGCGAGCTCGCGCGTATAGATATTTTCTAACACCGACTTTTCATGATAAAAACTATTTAATATTGATTCTAGTTGATTTATTCTAAATTCTAAAAACAACAAAGAAAAATGTAATAATTATTCAAATTTAATCGTCACTTTCGTTGCAATTGTTATCTTCACATTTATAACAAGTGAAAGTTGTTCTAAACTGCTGTTCAGTTTTAGAATCCATTTTTTTCTGTAGAAAAGCTCAAATGAATGAAGAAAAAGCAAAAAAAAATTAAAAAAGGTACCTGCTAATTTGATTTGAAATAAAAAATTACCAACAATTCGGAGAAAAGCACATATGTAATCACTCGCGTCGTTAGATTCTTCCTAACACAAGCTACCGACTTGATCGCTCGCGCGTTAGATTATTACTAACTTTAATTTATTTGGAGCCACCACAACCCCTCACTCACGCCCCAACAAGCATGAACTGGTAGAGGAATTCTACAGAAGGCATTCCTAAAATATGAAATCAATTTGACAAGAGATAAAAAAAAAGTCTGTATTGCAACTGAAAATGTTAGATTTTATCTAACAGTGCGAGTCCTGCCGGGATAATTGAAATCGATCTATTATCTAACAATGCCCTTCCTCACATTCAGATCAAACACCCCAACATTGTATTATAAATAGACACTGGAACCCCTTGCTCTTTTTGAAGTCAACAATAGCAGAAAATTCTTTCCGAATTGAATCTATCGACAAAACAATACTATCAAAACTGCGATAGGCAAGGAAAATACTCAATTTCAAGCTCAAATTCCAGATTTTTCAGAATTTGGCTAAAACAAAAATATTGACTTTATTTTTTTTGATTTTCACGACTTTTTCATGGTGTCACAGGGTTATCCGACCGTATTGATATGAATCTCAATATTGATTTGATCAATAGGAAACTGATCGGAGCAGGCGTTGAACTACCCTTCAATCACATTGAATCGAGTCGAATTTTTCAATTACTATAAATGTTCATAGAAATACTTCGAAAAATAATTTCGTTAGTGTATACGAAGGCGAAATAATGATGAGTTCTGGAAAATTAGGTAATTTCGTTATAAAAAAAATATAATAATAATATAATAAAAAATAGGTTCGCTTGTCTTGAAATACAAAACCCAACTGATAAATGTATATCAATCGATTTAAACAGTCCATTAGCAGTCGAACCATTCGAACCCAAAATTTACCATCAACAATTTCTTTCAAAACAAAAATCAGAATAACCCGGAATTGTCAAAATTAGAGATCAATGAAATAATTTGCACTGGACATATGAACCTGGAAAAAAAAACGCGAAATATTCAAATTATGCAAAGAGTACTTCGATATATTTTACAAACCCAAAGACGAATTAACTTTCACTTCAAAAATTGAACACGAAGTCAGGACGTCGGACATAACACCGACTTACACGAAATATTATCGTTACCCATTCATACACAAAGACGAAGTACGGAGGCAAGTCAAGTTAGGAAAAGGAATCATACTCCCATCTTGTAGCCCGTGGTCCCCACCGATTTGGATTGTTCAAAAAAAAATCGACGCCTCGGGATAGCAGAAATGGCGATTTGTGGTGGACTATAGGAAATTGAATGAAAAAACAATTTCCGATAGATATCCAATACCGAATATTAACGACAAATTAGGACGCGCACAATACTTCTTTACTCTAAACCTCGCGAGCGATTTTCACCAAATCGAGATGCACAAAAACTCGATTGAAAAAACATCGTTTATTGTGGCACCACGATTACTTGAGAATGACCTTTGAACTGAAATCCGCTCATTTGAGTCTTCAACGCGTTTTCCATGACATTTTGAAAGGACTCCAAAATAAAATATGCATGATATGCATGGACGACGTCATTGTCATAAGTACGGGAATGAAAGAACATACTTGAAACTCAAAATTGGTATTTCAGAGGTTTTGAAAGGCAAATTCGAAAAAACAAATGAATAAGTGCGAGTTTTTACACAAAGTGGTAGCATTTCTCGGACACGTTGTAACTTCAGAAGGTATCAAATCAAATAAAAACGGAATAATCGTGATACAAAATATCCTATTACAAAAACACAGTGCAAAAGCAAATCATTCTTGGGATTAGTAGGGTATTACAAAAAATTTATCAGGAATTTTGCAAAAATTAATAAACCAATGACCCAGTATTTGGAAAATGGAAGAAAATATGAACAAACTAAAGTTGTAGGAACTTCTTATATAAATCACCTACCCGGTGAAAGTATATATCTGATGGAGTATTAATTACAATATTGGATTCAAAATAACAGAAATGAATGGAAGGAAACTCGAACTCAATCTATTTGACAAACTCAAAAAAATTACATATCATTCAACTTCAAACAAATACGTCATCAATATACATGGCGAATAAAACAATCATTTTCAACATTTTTCTCCCACCTTGAGTCACTGATCGATACATAAGTGACTCAATAGCTGAACCTTTCTGGTGGAGTAACCTTCCTTCCATAACGAGTGAATACAGGTTGTGTTTCATCTTCAGTTTCGGTTTCATCTTTCTCTGTTGTCGATTCTGATGGAGTGGAAAAACCTGCTTTTTCGGCTGCAATTGATTTATTCATTGAATTTGAATCTTCAGCATCGATTTCCAAAGGGAAAATTCGCTGTATGGGTCTCAATAAATGTCCTGATTTTGTTTTCAGACGAACGAGACGCACCTTGCCATCTTTTCCTGGTAATAATTCTTCCACTATCGCTAGCGGCCAATCAAGCCTTTTTATATTGTCATTTCCAACTAAAACAATACTTCCAATCCTCACTATTTGACTGTTGGATCGTTTTTTAGAGTGAAGAATCAACTCGCCCAAATATTCTCGACGGAATCTCTGTCTCAGACTCTCTCGTAATTTCTGTCGATATCTTGCATGTCTACTCAGATAAGACGATTCAATTTTATTGACATCTGGTAGTTCACTAGTCAATCCAACTCTGGGTCCCATATCTCTCAAAAACATATCCGGCGTCAGCGGTATCAAATCAGTTGCATTTTCAGAAACGTACGTGATTGGTCTGGAATTGAGCACTGATTCACAATCGCATAAAACTGTGGCCAACTCTTCATAGCTGAGGCAAGCTCGACCTAAAATTTTTCGCAGGAGTTGTTTCACCAGTCTTATGAGACGCTCCCACCAACCACCCCACCAGGCGGCTGTTATAGGGTTGAATTTCCACTGGATCCTTTGGACTGTGCTGTACTCGGAAACGGCTTTCCAATCGAGCCTACTGAATGCATTATCTGCGCCAACAAAGTTGGTTCCGTGATCGCTATATATAACGGAAGGGCGCCCTCTTCTTGCAACAAACCTTCTGAATGCTTGAAGAAATAAATCGGTAGATAATGACGAAACCAACTCGAGATGGAGTGCTCTGTATACACCACACGTAAAGATGCATATCCAAACCTTGTCACCATTACGAATAAAAAGGGGTCCAGCGAAGTCAACACCTGTTACTTCGAAAACAACAGCATCCTTGACACGATCATGGGGTAAGGCAACGGGCGATGTTTCCAGTTTCTTCGAATCGAACCTTTTGCATATCACACATTTATGCAGAACAGATCGAATTGATTTTCGTCCTCGAATAATCCAGAAACGTTCTCTCAAAATACTCAAAAGCCCCTGTATTCCAACATGAGAGTACTTTATATGGCTGTCATAAATGAGCCTCGATACAACGGGATGTTTTGCAGGTAGAACGATCGGACAGCAACACCATGAAAACTTTCTACTTGTATGAATTTCAGGAGTTGCATTTCGGATTCACAGAATTCTTCTACAGAAAATATTCCCAATTTTTTATTATTTCTATTTCTGCAGTTGTGGATGAATCGACGAACATATCCCACCACTTTGACGATGCTATTATATTTTGAAAAATACCTGTAGAAACACTCAAAATTAGCTCTGTTTCCTGTGTTGAGGAGAGATGAAAGAATCTTTTTCTTCTCTGAATATACCAACCCTTCATCACATTGGAATTGTTGGACTGGCCATTCTTCCATGGGCTTTTTCAACCAAGTCTGCCCCTCCCACCATCTCGACTCCAACAATTTCTTCGGAGTACAGCCTTTTTCCAAACACTGGTTCAAGGAAGGATGATTTGTCAATTTGGCGGAAGCGTCAAAAACCGGACGAATTTTTGTGGTGTTACTATTCAATTTCAAAACATGTCTATGGGGCAGATATGTAGCTGTTCTTTCAATTTCTTCTTCAGGCACTTCTTCAATAATACCCTCTTCCATCCATTCGGAGAAAACTTGATGATATGTTTCATAATACCCTCCTTTCTTGAGTTTCGCACATAATGTTACCAGGCGTTTTTCGGCCAAATCTGGATAATTTGGCAAAGGGGGATGCCCTTCGATCCATGGCATCTTCACTTCATATCTTCCATCCTTGTTGACAGTGACATTTTGAAGAAAATGAATCATTACTGCGAGCTCCTCATCTTTCTTGGACATTTTCTCAAAAGGGTCATTTATTCCTAGGACATCTAATTGCCAATAGTCAGAAATGGAAAAATCATTCGAAAGTAGAGAAGTAACCAACATCGAGGAGTTCTGAGAATAATGTTGTGGAATTTTCCCCATTAGGGTCTAACCTAGTGACGTTTCGACTGCCACCAACCCACACTTCAAGATATATCTCTTCCCAGTCAATAATTTTCCAGCGACATCGGCACCTATCAGAATTTCAATCGGCCCGATATTTCTGTCACTGATCGAAATGTTCATTTTTTCGAGTTCATTCATCCACGGCCCCTGTATAATACATCCCAGATCATTACAAATGACATCTTGGTCTAAAACGTCAAAGTCACATTTATATTTGTCATTCGAATTGCCAAGTCTGACATGATAACGTGTATGTTTGACGGTTTCGGACTTGACACCTCCAAATAGGGAATGCGCTAAATATTCATCTTTGATGGGCTCATAGTTCATTTCACGTGATAAAACCTTTGTAATATATGAAAGTTGCGATCCAGTGTCTATAATGGCACGAGCCAAACGTGTGTTCGTTTCACCAATTACTTTTACTAACAAAGTCTGTAGAAAAACTTCCCCGTGAGTATGATTAGGAAGAGATTCGCTAGGCGTAGAACAAGGCTTCGAATTACCTTTGCTCTCATTATCACATATAACTGGTGAGTGTCTTCCATTACACTTGCTGCATTTTACTCGTGAACGACACTTTCTGGCCATATGTCCGAATCTCAAGCAAATGAAACAACAGCCCCTCTCCTTGAGAATACGTGACTTTTCTTCGTGACTATATTTTTTGCCATCGCATTCACTTGAAGGGTGGTTTTCGGCCCAAAAGACACATTTCGGTACGTACTTTTGATTCAATAAGCCTGCCGCTGTAGCTGTGTTTTCGTGTTGTAAAACAATTTTCTTGATGAATTTTTCATTGCTTTTCTTGATATCAAATCCGGAAACTGCAAGAGATATCCTTTCTTCATTTTCCACTTCACCTTTGAGAAAATCCATGAGTGATTTCAGGCGATCTTTCAAGGAATTTTTGTTGGAAAAGTGATTACTTCTTTGCCAGACTCTCAATATCTCTTCGGGTAAGCATGATTCCACCATCGGATATAACATAGCCGCACAAGTTTCAGAAGGTACACCTAGCGATTCTAGTGCTCTTAATTGGGACTCCATTTTGTCATACAACTCAGAAAGTTTAACTTTTTTGTGTATAGTGTTCAAAATGAGCGATAGAAGTTCCCGTACGTACACTTCCACCAATAGATCATTTCTGCCAAACCGTGATTTCAAACTTTTTATGGCTTTCGGGTAGTTTTCACCAGTGGAAGGATAACTTTCAATCAACTGTCGGGCTCTTGAATTCGGAATTGTAGCCTGGATGAGATATTGGAATTTATCCTCATTCTCTATAGATTGGTCATCGTGAACACGTTGAAATTGGCTCCAGAATGATAACCAGTTCTTAATTTCGCCCCCAAATTTGTGAAATTCTATTGTGGGCAGTTTCAATTTCCTTCGAACTGAAACGGAAGAATCGCTTAGGGAGGCAGTTTCGGATGTCTCTTTCTTGAGAAGCCATTCTACTCTTATCCGTACTCTATTATATTTATTGGAGTATTCGTCCACAACAGCAATCTCATTATCCAAGTCATCAGAACTGCAATCAGCTGTCAGAAGCGCATCAGACATTTCCTTATTCAGTTCATTCAGACTTTCGGCTTTCTGATCCAGCATTCTTAAATTTCCTTCCAACTCGGCTACATCTGGGGTGGTTTCTGCTAACATATCCATCATAGCATTGTAAATCTTCGTGAAAGCTGTTCTCTGCGCAGATCGGACTTTCTTGATTCTCTCCATCTTGTTGTCCTGTCACGGTCGCCAAAAAATGTAGGAACTTCTTATATAAATCACCTACCCGGTGAAAGTATATATCTGATGGAGTATTGATCACAATATTGGATTCAAAATAACAGAAATGAATGGAAGGAAACTCGAACTCAATCTATTTGACAAACTCAAAAAAATTACATATCATTCAACTTCAAACAAATACGTCATCAATATACATGGCGAATAAAACAATCATTTTCAACAAAAGTATTTATGGATTGTTTTTATGCATGTCAAAAGATCTCAACTTTCGAACCAGTTTTAGCTTACCCGGACTTCTGAAAACCGTTTGAGTTGACCACAGATGCCTCAAATTTTGCTATTTCTGGGGTTCTTTCCCAAAGCAATCATTTTATTTGCTATGCCTCAAGAACACTCAACCCTGCGGAATTAAATTACTCCACAATAGGAAAAGAACTTTTAACCATTGTTTGGAGTTGTAAATATTACCGTCCCTACCTTTTTGGACAAATATTTTTCATATTATTTGATCATAAACCGCTTCAGTGGCTGATATCCATGGAAGAACTAAATTTTCTCGACTAGTAGGCTGGAGATTGAAACTGGAGAAATTCGATTACGAGTTCAGGTATAAAAAACGGAAATCAAATTGAGCCACAGACCCCCTTTCTAGGAACCCTGTAGATATCAATACATTCGAGACCGACTCCATTTGTAATCCAGAATCAATAGTAGATGAAATTTGACACACCTATCAGACACCTCCCAAAATCAATAGAATTTCTGACATTGAGATCGTACCTTCTGATACACTAGAAAATCCGGCATCACGTTTAGAAACCGTACACTCGTCAGTTGAAAATCCTTTTTGCGAAATCCCCATTTCGGAAAAACCAATGAATATGTATGAAAATAAAATTTTAATCACGGGTGGAGACGTGGATAAAATTATTATCAGTCGAGAAAAAGTTTTCGAAAATAAACGATTTTATTATTACTATTCCAGAGATCTTATACTACACATGATTCGTATGCTGAAAGAATATATCAATCTGAAACAAGTCTTCGCTTCATATGTCAAAGATCATGACTATCAACTTCACTAATACCATTCGGAACCGCCCAAAAAATTCGTCTTACAAAATAATTCATTGTGTGAAATTCCCAGAGGATATTCAGGTTCTCGATGACCAAAAAGAAAACTTGACATTGTACCACACAACCAAAACTTGCCACCGAGGCTTGAACGAAAAGAAATCAGCCTAGGCAAAAAGGTTCTGCTGGCCAAAATTATCGGAGGACATTGAGACGTATATTCACCGTTGCGAAATCTGTCAGAAAAATAAATACGATCGTAACCCTCCTGTAATATAATAGAACCTAACACCCACAGCATCTAGACCTTTTGAACACATTGAAGTCGATACGTTCCGAATGAACGATGACGTATTTGTTACAATAAGCTCGTTGCGGACAACCCTATCCCCTCAAAAGTATAACAGGTACATCACCCACCATGGGTGATTAAGACCTTGACGATTTCTGTGAATTATATAATATCGAACTTCACTTCACAACCGCTAACAACAGTAACTCACACTCTCTAGTTGAAAGATTTCATTCGTCAATGGTAAAATTTATCATTGCCTCAAAGAGAAACATAATTAAGTGACAACCGATCAGCTAATGAAACGGGCCGTGATGGGGTACAATAATTCCATACATAGCGTTACAAACTTCACCGCATTTTTATCCAGCTATGTCCAATCACATAAGAGAACTGCCAATGAACTTCACGAGAAAATCAAAGAAGTCAATACAAAAATGAAAGAAGTCATAATTAATAAAAGAAACGAAAACAGGTCAGACCCTCCCGACTTCAAAAATGTAAAAACCGCGAACGTAAAAACTAAAGCACGAGGTGAACACCTTCCAAAATGCAAGAAAATCGATCTAATCGGCCAAACTGATATAAAAATGAACACAAACAAAACTTCATATCACAAGAGTACAGCCAGAAAACCTTTTCCTAAAGAAAACTCTTTTTCATGATGAAGAATTCGTTCCTGATATGGCTATTCCTGGCCCTCCAAGTCAAACAGACGATTGACACGGATATTCAAATAACTAACTTTTAATCATATCCTTTCTATCCAGTTAGGTAATTCTAGGCTAACATATGGTAAACATACGTTTTCGAACTTCATAAATTTGACACAAATAATCGGACAATTCGAAAACATTAAAAGCAATTTTAAATATTGAAGAGTCATTTGATGGTCGAAAGTGTAACTAATCAAAAAACGACAAATCACCTATTATGAAAAACTCTTCCCAAAAAAACGGAACACTTGATACAGATAACAAATGGAAAAATTGATAATCTGAAAACTCATTTACGTGAAAGAAGTGAACTAATGAATACATGGTAAAGTGAATAAATTGAGGATTGAACCACTTACCTGAAGGAAGTTCAATCAAAATGATACGAGGTTGGTCACGTCCGAATAGATCACCTTATAGTCGTACCTCTATGACTGAAATGCACAAGTTGAAAGAATGATTCACGATGCCCCCATCTCACGATACCTTACTCGAATATCCGTCGGTATACCTTGCGATGATTGCCTTTTTGTGTCGGGATGACAAAAAATATTGGATTTTTTTGAGATGGGTGGGTGTCTCTCATTTGGGATGTGACCAACCTCGTATAATTTGAATTGAACTTCCTTCAGGTAAGTTGTTCAATCCTCATTCATACTTTGGTTGGTCCCATCCGGATGGATCACATTGTAGACGTTCAAAGAATTATTAAAAGGCGATCAAAATTTCATTCAGACTGATCTCATACTGGTGAAGTAGCCTGTTTATTCTTCATATAGTTCCATGCTATGAACTAAGCATTCAATACAGACAGTATTCGAATGCTAATGCAATATATTGTTTCAAAACTCGAATAACCAGAAAAATTACACTCGTTTCATGAAATTACAATTGTAATCCGCAAATGTACCATTTGTAATTACTGTTCTATCGTAGAATTAACCAGAAGTATCTCATTTTTTGGACCAGACTACATTTGATCGTATGGTGTCCGTGCTCATTCGATTTTGTAGCCTTTGAATCGATCAGTATAACACCACCAAACTGCAGTCTCATTTCCAGCAAACGGTTGAACAGCTGATATGTAGGTGGGTGATGAGGATTTTCATGAGTTGAAATAAGAAAAATAAACCTAATTCCGATGTCGTAGTGAATGTGTGCGGTTTATATTATGGATAATCGTGGATGTCATACTCAATTCAGGTTTCATCGTGAAAATGGGGGAAAACATATTATATGTTTGTGGTTGTTGATCTCGTGGTCCCGAACTTCTGTCGATGATTTGGTTCTCGGCAGTGAAGATGCACCGTGCTGGGACTCACACGCCAAAAAGCAAGGCCTCATCAATACACATTTTCTGCGAAAGATTCGACCTTTGAAGGCCGACATTCGTAAATCAGTTAACGAAATATTTTTATTTTTCATATCTTTTCCTTTTACTGATTCATTGGTAAAAGAAATGCTACTCATTTTGATTTTGGATGAGATTTGTACCTTTCAGACAGAACCTAGGGCAAGCATAACTATAAGTTTGGAATATATTTTTCAAAATTTCCAATAGACACATTTTATTTCAATTTGGTCAACACTTGGTGAGGGGCCCAGATTTTCTCATATTGGAAATTACCCCTCTTAAACCTTTCAATTGTATCATAGTTACCTGCATCATATATCAGATTTCAAGCTGATCTATGTATTTTTGTAGTACTATCATTTTTACCTGGCTGCACCGATGGGCGATTTACCTTATTTACATCTCCTTCACAAATATCCACAAATGAAACAAAAATAAATTATATGGTTTCATCGTATCTGCAATCAGTGATGCCATCAGAATCGCTGAAGGTTCACCGCTCAGTTTTTTTCCTGGAGAATGGTTGCCAGACAAAATCGTTGCACCAAGGGTAGATGGCACGACAGTGAATATGGGTGCTCAAACGAAGCTGAAGGAAATATATATTGGGGTTCAGAATACAATATATTGGAAGACAAAATTGATATCAGTTCGTGAAAACCAAGTTTGGGACTGCGATAACAGAAACACCAACACCAAACATGTTACTTTGTCCCCTTCAATCATTTTCAATATTCTAGGGATAAGTGGAAATGGTGATGATTGGGAATACACAAACGTTCGTGTCAGACCAAGTTAATGTAATGCATCAGTTGCAAAACTTATGGGGTCTGGATGTCAAGATAAAAATGTATTACCCTACATATCAGAGAGAGTAGTTAGTAAACAGATCAACTTCAGGTTATCCAAATTTTATGGCCAGCTCTTGGGAGGCGTAGTCCCAATAATGCATTTCGAAGGTGACACATCTTGAACTTTTATCTGCTATGAACATATATTTTGAATTTATATATGGGGCGAACATCACTAGTCGTCGAATTTTTTTTTGAAAATATTCTCCCCCAGAATACTTCAGTTCCTGAATATCATTTTGTTTTGTTCTCCACACCACTTTCACATATCTCCAGCCATTCCGTTGGGGTTTGTGTACTCCATTCCACAGATCCGGTTGAAGTGCGCGATGACGGTGTTGTTGTCTATATGCAATAAAATGTGACAGTTTGAAGCGAACTGTCTGAAGGTTCTCAGGCATTCCAGGACATTAATATGAAGTTTGGCCTCGCCTGCTTTCCTGAAACTTTTGGCTTTCTCATTGTTGCATGTTATATTCTGGTAAAGTCAGGCCTTGTTTTAACCTTCTAGTTGCCCAGCATAGAAAGTTACTGTGCAACTCGCTGGGAATTAACATTGGGTTGGTGTCTCTCAAATCATTTTGTAGACGGCCACCCATATTCAACCACAAAGCAAACCGTAATCAACTGTTGAATGAATTTATTTTTCAGTAATATTGAATCCTTATGGTTTTCAAGATACCACAAATTTGTTGGATGACTTCTGAACACTTGGTAGTGCTAATTTTAAAAGGTGTCGTCTAAATAGCTACAGATACAAAAATTATTGACCTCAAAATATTTACAACCGGTTTCGAGATTTTTGTAAATATATAGTATATGCAAAGATGAGCCATAACACAAAAAAAATATAAAATATTTCTTGTGTTCGTCGGCATCTGTCAAATCCACTGACGCTAAAAAACAATTTTCGGACACCAGATTTTCCGCAGTTCCAAGTGAGGGGCTGTGGTGAATTCATGCAAATGCTTCAGATTCAAAAGAAATCTTCAGCTAGCAGTGAGACTCAAACCTAAGAAAATAGCTGAACAAAAAGTTGCACTTTACGTGCTGGTTCAATGTCATTAATTTCCAGTTATATAAACTCTCATAATAGAAATTTAGCTGGCTAGGTGGAATTGTCGGCGGCTCAAGTGCCTTTTTGATAAGGTAGGGAAATGGATTTCATATCCCTGAACCCTTTCCAAAATGTAGGAGTGAGTTGTTGGTTATGTTCTGCTATTCAATGCGACCAGCATATAGGTTCAAATATGTTAGCTCCTCTATTTATTGTTGTACGTCGTGAAATTCTCTCACCTTCATCTGCTTTGTGTGCTTGAGGTGTCCCTGTCTATTGATTCTTCTGAGAATGCCATCGACTTCGTTGAGTAGTCCCCTCGAGGTGTTTTGAAGCGAAGAAATTGGCTTCACGCTTTCAGGCTGAAGAATATCAATGCATACCAAGGAAACTGCAGCACCGGTGTCTATGGTGCATATAACGTCCATTTCATTCAATTTTCCTGGAATGGTAAGGCTCTCAAATGTTCTTTTCAGTCTGTTAACATGGATGACCCTGAGGGCTCTGTAATTCTAGATTTCCTGCCGCCAATTTGAAAACTCGCTGGATGACAGGTGATTGCGAACGAGATGGAACCTTTGCAGGTGAGCTTGATCTTGATGGCATTCTTACCCTACAGTCTTCGATAAGATTTCCGGGTTCTCCACATCTATAGCATCCTTCTGGGTGCTAATTTTACTTATCATTAATTTGATTCCCTCCAGAACCTTCTCGACTGAAGTATTCACTGTGCCAAATCATTGTTCCGGTTCTTCTATTGAAACTGCATGCACTTTCGGCCTCGAAGTGTTGAAGGCCGCCTCCAATTCAAACGAGCGAACCAAAGCATCGCTACTTCACTTGAAACTCGTCAGTCGTGAAGTTTTTCGTATCTCTGGGTCTCTCAGTCGATCTATGATCATCTGCACCGCTAGCTGTTCCTTGAAATCTCCGGGCACTCCTGGATACCCCAGCAGGATTAGGCGTCGAACATCTGCCTCAAATTCTTGCAGACTCTCACCTGATTTTTGTGTGCGAGTCTTCATTTGGGCTCGGTATCAATCACCATACCTCATTTCTTGTGCAGAAATGAGGTCCTCCTATTTCTTTTGCTGTTCTATGGGTATGGTTTGCAATATACCCGAAGCTGGCCCTCTCAAAGCTACTATGAGTGCCGTAGCTTTTTCTTCTCCGCCCCATCCATTGGTCTCTGCTGCAGCCTCAAACTGTCTACGATACATAGCCAAAGACGACTGTCTGTCAAGAGTCGGTGGATTTACGGGAATTGTTGATGTGGCTACCAGGTCTCGGCGATCTCGGTCCTTGAGAAGAACTATCTGCTTTTCTAGACCTCTCATTTCATTTCTCGACTAATTTCTCATCTCCTCTCGTACTCTATCCACTTTCTTATCGAATTAATCGTCCATTTTCCTGACGTTTTCCTTCAGTTCTTCTTTCAGTTCTTCCACTCGTAATTCAGTTTTATGTAATATATGGTCGTAGAACTTGCCTTGATGTTCTAGAACGTTCTGTAAGTCTGCTTTCCATTGATTTTCCATCAGAACTAATTCATTCTTTTATTCTTTTCTCGCCTTCCTCTTTTCTTTCAGAATTTTCTGGATTTCTTCTCCTCGTTCTATTTTTCACGTTCTCGTTTTTTCCTCTGTTCTTCGAAAATTTTCTGGATTCCGTCTTCTCGTTTTTTTTTTATCTTCTTGCTCTTTTCTCTGTTCTTCGAGAATTTTCTGGATTCCTTCTACTCGTTCTCTCTTTTCATTTTCGAAAATTTTCTGGAGCGCTTTCTCTCGTTCTTGCTATTTCTCCTGCCGTCGCTTCTCCTCCAATTCTTTTCCCTCCAGCCGTCGCTTTTCATCTTCCTGTCGTCGCTTTCCCTCCAATTCTCTCTCCTCCAGCCGTCGCTTTTCATCTTCCTGTAGCCTTCTTTCCAAATCGGTAAATTGGTTTTTGATGTCCTCCATCGTATAGTAATACAGAATACACAATCACAATACAATGGCTCAAACTATTCAACGCTCTGTACTAAACACTCTGATAAACTCTCTGTTGTTTGTCTCTCGTAGCGGTGAATGGCTCCCGTTTAAATCCCTGCTCACACCCACGGAGAATCTTCCATACAGATCCCGACGATCCAATATTCTCGGTGAGCCGCGATCACGATGGTAACACTCTTCCTTCGAACCGTCACACTAATTTGCGTTTTTGGGCGCCAGGGCCTGCGATAGGAACTTCTGTAATAATATGATATGCGTTATCCGATATTACTCCCCAGTCATCATCGACTCTCCGATTTGAATATCTTGGGGTACCATCGCAAATATCTTCATCCTGGGTTTCAGATACTTCACCTAATTCTACCTCAGAAATATTGGATTATATCTGCTGAGAGGTCCATTCGTAGAGTACTTTCAAAGTGTCCCATTTGTTGGGAACAAAATCCAATTTCCTTCAGCCCCCCTTCACTACGCGTTTCCCAGGTTGAAGGAGCTTATGCTATATCTATTGGGAGATACCGAAGTTCGAAAACACAGAAGGCTTACATTTGTCTGTTTGTGTATTCTGTCACCTGAGCGCTACTTTGGAATTAGGAACAAACCTTTCTTCTGAAATATTTCTGGCAGCTCTAAGACTTTCCTTTTGTCGACGCGGTATAGTTTCAAAAATATACAGAGACGACGAAACTGATTTTTTTGGAGCAGCCCATATACTCAAAACCTTGAATGGGCTATCTCAGCAAGAGTATACTGAATGGCACTTCATTCCACCAGTCCCCATTTTTGCGGTTTATGGAAGGCGGGAATGAAATCTGTGAAACCACATATGTCAAGAGTTGTTGGAAAGGAAATTCTCATGAAGTAATTTCCTTCATATTGTCACGTAGGGTTCTTGCGACCTTTTTTCTATATTGAGTTCGACTTAGAAATGAAGCAGTGAGATATAAAAAAACATAACAAGATTTATTCAACGACAAAGTTCACACAGTTTTAAAGAAATACGTAAGTACTCACATAATGATGAGGTGCATCGTAGCAAGGGTGAGATGTTTCGATTCTTCAACCAACCCGCTGGACTCCGTCTAACCTCTTTTACTGCCGATAATCAACTCTCAGTTGCACATCTCCCCAAAACCAATCTCTTGCCCTTGCTGACTTTTCATTTATCAGCAATAACCTACTTTTCGCGTTTTGTAAACTAGTTCAATCATCTAGGCCAGTTAAACTATTATGTTTTCTTTTAGGAAATGAGCTGAGTTGTGATATTCAAACTGGAAATCCAAATGATGATAATAATAATAATTTATGAAAATATGATTCAATATTCGACAATATCGAATATCACACGCCTCCGTATTTATTTTATTTCTATATATTATCTGTCGAGTCGTATTTTACAGTGTAGGTACCTACGTATCGATAAAAATGAGCTGTGATAATATTATAATATTAGATTCTGCTACAGAAACAATTTTTCCCACTGTTGATGAAATTCGCACGCTGCGCCGCACGGGGTGGATTGATGCCTAGGTGATTCGTTCGCAATCAACAAACATTGTAAACGAGGCATTCGTTCGGTCTCACTTTGCCTCGTTCCCGTTCGTGCTCAGATGAATACGCGCCTTTATTCTTTTATTGTCGTCTTCGTAACTTACGCCTAGTACGAATGTGAACTCCTTCAATTTGTTGTAGTCCCAATGAGGAATGAAATGAAAACATTTCTTCCGTTGTATCTTCTGCACTGTTACCTTTTTTGGTGGATCAGGTGCATCTTGCAAGCCCTTACCAGATTGGGGGCCACGCATGCCTGTCCATTCCCAAATATGGAATCTTGTGACAGTGGGGATCTCATTTTAAAAATTTGTTACAGCGTACAGTATTTTTTCGGAAGTCTTTCCTCTTGAATGCTAGTGCAAGTTCTTACGGATATGCGATGGGAAACTCAGTTCTCTGGTAGTTCTGGGGTAAGAGCATTCATCTATGTAAATGGAAGATGTAGGTTTTCAAGGTCCAATTGGCCTGAATGTCGCAAATATTTCATTGGAATTGTTCATTATTATACAGAAACGAAACAAATTGCGTTTTTTATTTCCAGCTTGAAATCAACTGTTTGGTATCAACACCTGATACCCTGATTATCAATTGAAGATGATTGAATTTGAACAATGCAATCGAAGAAAAAATGAGATTTGAAGAAAACTACAACTTGTTCTTTTCGAATGTCGAAAGGATACAATAATGCAGAGTCTTGCAAAAATCAACGAAGATATTCGAGAACTGAAGAAAAATAACCCCAAATCGAACCATTCAGAGGTTGCTAAGAATGATATGGAATCAATGCCCAAAACGAATATCAAGTATTTTACAATTCTGACAAAGATTATTCAGTCCACGACAGCTTGCAACCTCCTTTTTAAAATATTACAAAAAGGAGAAGCACTGCAGACGGCAGCTCTTCGTCGGAGAACACTATGGGTTCGATTGTTAAAAAATGATGTTAAAAATAATTTGGAAATGGCATGCCAAGGGCGCCACGCAGTTAATAATAATTAAGATTCTGTATTTGACCAACAGCGAACATCAAATAATTTCAAACTAGAATGTTCCCAAAAAGTTACATTGACATTGGCTATATAGAGAGATGGACAGAAATAAAAAACAAACATTGTGCTCTAACATCCTATATTGGTGTTCTTGATGAATAGCGGAATGTTTTCATTCATACATGTATAAATCAGGTTACATTTAGGTACACATAACCTCAAGTATAAATCTCAACAGATTGATAAAAACGATTAATAATTTATGAAATCTAGAAGATGTTCTTGATAAAGACGAATAATGATTTATAAAATCTAGATGTTCTTAAGCATGTGTATATATCTAAATCTTACTTACATGTAGACAGTTCTCAGCCTTTCGAAGAAAGTGCTAATTTTAATATGTAAGAAATGTAAGTTGAATAAGTATACACACATACTTAATAGAAGGTAAACTTATCTGTATATAGTCGTAGTTATCTCCTGGAGAAGGTTGAAATGGATGGTGTGATCTTCTTAGAGCACAGCTTTTTTAAACAGCGAGGACATCACAGGAACAGTAGAGAACTGGCACACAGATGTAAGGTGTTTCCATTTGATACGAAGAAGACTGTAATTACTTCTACTATTCAGCACCAAAGATTTGAAGAACCATGAAGAAACACTAAAGATAGGCAAGAAAAAACCCTAAAATAAAACAACACCATTATACCCTTGGTATAAGAAACACTTTGAATGGTTTAGAGCCATAGGCTGAGCATAGCAGTGTTCATTTATATGCATACCTTCATCAAGGCCGAAACCATCTGTCAGACTACTAACAAGGTGTCTTACAGGACCAAGAAACGTACTCCAGGATCTTTCAGAGAAAGTAATGGGCTTCATATACAAATCCAAATAAATGTGGAGATCCGAGTCGATTAATCAATAACCGCACCACCAGGAAAATGTAGCAACCATAAATCCTTACTCGAACTTGAAGAAAATGAATCTCAATCCATCGACCATATTCTTCTCAAATCCACTAAATCTTTCAGGTGTTCGACCACAGCAATGCATAAGCTTTCCGTTCTAACGTATATCGGAGATATTAAATTAGATGCCAGGAACAACAGCAACCATGTGAAAACTCCTTACTCAAAAACATGGGAAGAATTCTTGTCAGAAGACTAACATGAAAGCGACTTCTCCATCGCCGTCAGGAAACTCACTGTTTGGTTCCAATTCCAATTAACGTGAATATCCGAGCCGGATAAATACCGATCCACGATTTTAAAAGAAAGTTGTAACACTAGTTCATCTCCTTTCGAACGCCACCGGAGAAGTGACCGGAAGTCCTTGACAAAGACAGATTGTCATTTTCACGGAACATATAAAATGAAGGTTATAGAACACGAGCTCAAACTGACAAGCAGTAACCTCAAAGTTCCCAAATAAATAAACCAGAAAAACACTTAATGAAATTGAGTCATGGGCATTCAAATGCTTGATACCAAGTCGCCCATCCTTGGTATACTTGCAAACATAAAATAACCTTCTGCGTAGGAGAAAGTGAGGCTTAAAATGCTGCTAGCAAATCACCTCGAATTTGCTGTCTAGGCATATCTTGAATAACATTCTACGTAGGAGAATGTGAGGCTTAAAATGCTGTTAGCAAATCACCTCGAATTTGCTGTCTAGGCACATCTTGAATGACATTCTACGTAGGAGAATGTGGGGTTAAAATCCCTAGTAGTAAACCACCCCTAGTTTGCTACTAATCTCACCCTCTGATTGTTGTGGAGTGGACCCAATCCATCGAATCGACAATGCCACCAGAATCCCAGCCAACACACCAAGACATCCATGTGGTGACTATGGTCCCAACTACTTTAAAAGGTTTACATTATTGACCACAAGAATATTCAAAGCGAATCAACCGGAACTCCAACAGCAGAACCGAGTCGCCAAAAAGAACCCACCACAACAATCGTCCAGCATCAGGGAGCTGCCGTCCCGCTCTAAAACAAAAATATTACCCAAAACAAAAATCACCAAAACAAAAATACCCAAATAATGTGGTTGGCAACACTTCATAAATGAAGGTATCAGAATAAGTTGTTAAAAGCCAAAAGTGGCCAGCCATGGGACTTTTACCCAACTTCTGGTAAATGCCAAGGTGAGAGAATTCTAAGGCCCCTCTCACAGAGCCATAAAACAAAAAGATCCAACAGATCTTGCAGTAAGGTTAGACGCAACCAAAAAGGTGTGTCTACCTACACAAAAATATATCCAAATGGTGAATATTTCAACTGAATCAGCTGATTTACCCCAAACTAAAGTAAGCAAAAAAATAAATGCTACATCACCCCTCTCCTAAGAAAATAAAACAGACCTGCACAGGTTTGTTTTATCACTAAAGAGGCAGAAATATTTTCCATAAGTTTTGGATTACAGTAACTATGCGTACCACACATCCTAAAGGAACACAAAATCGGTAAAGTCATAATCGGTAGGAAGTCTCAAATCGTGAAAGTCAAAAATCGGGAAAAGGTCGACCAAAACAGAAAATATTATAAAAACACTTCCAAAGACTATATACAGACTTGCTCTGGATTCGGAATTCTTTAAAGAATCACTGGATCAGAACAATTTCAGGGGCTTAAAACTTTCGAGAACATAGTGCACTTATGTATCTCTTATCTAGATATGAGAATCTAAACTAGAAAAATAGACAATGAATTATAATTAAGAGAAATATATATTCATTGAACAGGGGCAAAAAATAGAAACATATCAGTTTCACTAAAATTGATTTGAAGAAAAACTCCTCAATCGCTAAACTATCATAGATCAGGAAAATTATTTCCTCAATCCGAACTTCAATGGGCAAGGAAAATTATTCCCCAACCAGCAAACCCAATTAACTAAAATTTATCCCACAGACACATCTGAATTGGATCCAAAATAGGGTTTTAAATCCTTAATGTGCCATTCTCCTGCAGGAGATCCATCACTATTCTCCAGTGAATAAACTAAACGTGAAATCTTTTTCTTCACAATACACAAAACGTATTTTGGAGCTAATTTCGCACTAAATTTTGTTACAGCTTCCGACAGTACCTTATTTCTTCTCCAAACTTTATCACCAACGTTAAATTGAAAATCTCTTTTTCTCAAATTATAAGATTTTTTATTCTTCAAATAAGCTTTGTGAAGTTTATCCTGAACTCTTTTATAAATTTCTGAAAAACCTGATTTGCTATTAACAAAATAATCTCTGTCACCTGGACATAACTCATAATCAGAAGTACTAGATATTTTTCCATAATATTTACCAGAAAGTGGTATGTGTCTACCAAAATTTAAAAAGGCAGGCGAGTAATTATGCACTTCGTGAGAAGCAGTATTGATAGCTTGTTGAATCTTAGCCAACTCAGAATCCCAATTCTTATGCTCATCTATATAGCACCTAATTGCTTGACCAATAGTTTTATTGTTTCGTTCAACAAAATTACACTGAGCTGAATATCTAGGTGTGTACCATATTTTCTGAACTTCATAAGTATCAGCTAATTTTTTTAATGTTTTCCCAGAAAACTGTTGACCATTATCACATATGATAAATTGGGGAACACCATGAATTAAGAATACCTCGTTTTCCAAAAATTTAACAATATTAATTGCAGTTGCTGAACGCATGGGACAAAGAATAGTATATTTAGTAAAGAAATCAGCGACAACTAACAAATAAGCAAAGCCTCTAGGTGAACGGGGAAACGGACCCATTATGTCTACAGCTATAATTTGAAATGGATATTTAACATTCTTTTCAGCTCCCATAAGACCCATTGGAGTTGTGTTAGAAAGCTTTTGTGACTGACAGATTTTACAATTACGTACAAATTTCAAGATGTCATGTCTCATCATAGGCCAATAGTAATGTTGTTTGATTCTGCAAAAAGTCTTATAAAAACCAAAATGTGCACAAGTGGGAGGGTTATGACAATCACTCATAATGGAAAATCTCTGGGATTTGGGTGCTAACAGTTTCCAGTCTGAAACATTAGTTTCTAATGGTAATTTAGATGGAATAAACTTATAAACTAAATCACCTTCAACTTTCCATTGAGGATATGACTTAGGGCCTTTAACTATCTCATCCCTCTGTGATATAAACCACTTGTCACCTTCACTTGGCTGAATATCAATTAGGCTCGTTTCTAAATTTTTAGCAGGTTCTTCACCTGGAATGCGAGAGAGAAAATCTGGAACAACGTTCTGAGCACCTTTACGATGGATGATCGTAAAATTATGCTGCCTAAGTTTGACAGCCCATCTGGCTAATCTACCACAAGGATCCTTCAAGTTATTAATCCACAAAAGACTATGATGATCTGTGTAAACTTTGAAGATAGTCCCTTCCACATAAGGACGGAATTTCTCTAGTAAAAATATCAAACTCAATAATTCCCGCTCGGTAACGGTATAATTGCGCTCTGCCCTAGAAAGGGAACGAGAAGCGTAGGCAATAACTCTGTCATGTCCATCTATTTATTGGGTTAGAATACCTCCAATACCTACAGAAGAAGCATCACACTCAATGGTGAACTGCTTACTGAAATCCGGAGAAGCAAGAACCGGTGCTGTTATCAAAGCATTTTTAATATTTACAAAGGCAGATTCAGCTTCAGAAGTCCACTGAATAGCCTGCTTCTTTTTCTTACCTTTTAATAGGGCATTGATTGGAGCCATTAATGTGGAAAAATTTTCTATAAAACGTCTATACCAGGAACACATCCCAATAAATCTCTTAATTTCGGTACTGGTAGTTGGACGGGGATAGTTTATCATAACAGAGACTTTCTCTGGATCTGTTCTTAGTCCTTCTCGGTCAACAACAAAGCCTAAGTATTTAAGAGATGTTTGAAAAAATTTACATTTTTGCGAATTGATAGTTAAACCAGATTTCTTCAAGATATCTTGGATCTTTAGTAAAAGAGAACAATGTTCCTCAAATGTGGATGAAATGACAATGATGTCATCCAGATAAGTGAAAACATGCGGCTCAAATTCAGGCCCAAAAAGAGCGTCAACCAATCTCTGTTGAGTTTGTGCTGAATTCACTAATCCGAATGGAACCACGTTAAAATGAAACAAACCACGACCTGGTATACTAAAAGCAGTTTTCTCTTTACTGTTCTCATCCAAAGGTATCTGCCAGAAACTTTTTCTCAAGTCAATGCTAGATATAAATTTTGCATCACGAAGGAGGTTAAGTATTCTATCAATTCGTGGTAAAGGATAACTGTCATGCTTGGTAAGCTCATTCAGTTTCCTGCCATCAAAACAAAGCCTATACTCATTTGATTTCTTTTTAACCAGTAAAACGGGACTATTCCAAGCACTATGCGAGGGTTCTACTACTCCAAGTCTAAGCATATCATCTAATTCCTTATTCATGATCTTTAACATATAAGGTGACATATTGTATTGCCTAATTTTGAAAGGTTTTGCATCTGCAGTGTCAATGGTCATTTTAATTTTATCAGTTCTACCAAGCCTGTTCTCACTATTAACTTCCTGAAAGGTATCTATTACTTCTTGCATTCTATGTTGTTGTTCTGAGTTTAACTCATCCAAACAATAAAGGTCAAAATTGAAAGAAGTTGAATATTCGGGTTCTGTTTGAATACTACTATTTATGGAATCACTGTGAATATTCCACATATTGTCCTTGAAATCGATTCTAATTTCAAATGTAGAGCAGAAGTCACTACCAAAAATAAAGCAATGTGGTGAGGAGGGAACAACTACAGCGGAAATAACTTTAACAGTATTAGAAATATTGATAGGCAAATCAACTACTCCCTGTATATGACATTCAGTGCCATCAACCGTTATAATATTTTTGAGGTGAGATGGTGAAACAGAAAAGCCAAGTCCCTCCAAAATTTCTAGACCCTTCTTCCCTACTACGCTGACATTAGCCCCGCTGTCCAAAAGACCCACCAGTTGTTTCCCAAATATTTCAACTGAAATATAAGGTCTGTTATCCCTGGGTTTCTTGAGAAAAACAGGTGCCAAGTTTCGAGAAGTGGAGGCTCTATACTCTTTATAGAAAGACCTAACATGGTTTTTCCATCGTCTCCAATCTTCCTCTGAAAATCTATTACTTTTCATGACTATATTTTTGGAAGAGGTAGATAAGTCATGACAACCTGCCTTCCTTATTAGTTTCCCTGACAAGAACACTCTTTAATAGTAACATCTGGAGTGCCACATTTGAAACAGAACTTCTTTTTAATATTTGAAGTACAATTGACAAATCTATGGTTAGGCAACCCACAACGCCAACAAGAATCAATAGTGGAAATACTAGACTTATTTTTGGACTCAACACTAGACTTATTTTGTTTATGAACAGAATTTCTACTTGAAAATTTTGATTTACCTTTATTATTATTATGGTTTTTCACTGAAACTTTATCTGAAACAAAAGCTAACTCTGGATCTATTGATGAAACTGATCTGGAAGAACTTGCTATAGACAGAACATCAGCATCTTCTAATCTTTTACAAAGAGTACTAAGTGTTGACACACAATCTATATCGCTTAGTGCTAACCTAGCTTGATATTCTCTCATCAAACCAGCCTTAATATACTTCACTTTAGTAGTTTCAATAGGAGATCTAGTCAATCTAGCAAAAAGAGATTCCATACAAGCAATAAACAGTACTACAGGTTCATGTCTACCCTGTTTTCTTGATTTTATTTGATTCCAAATTTCATCATCAAAATCAGATACTAAAAAGTCTTTTTTTAATTTTGATACCAGTTCATCCCAATCAGAAACTGAGGATTTAATATGACGAAGCCAAAAAGTTGCCTTTCCAGTGAAGAGATCTGAGGCAGACAAAAATAAATCAGACTTAGTAACATGTCGTGCTTGTGCAACTTCTTCAACTTTCTCAATAAATGAAAGAAGATTTTTAGGTTCTCCATCGAACTGAATTCCTAATTTATAAACTGGTACTGATTTTGGAACATTACTAAATGGTTGGGTGACAATTGCAGGATTGTTATTGGTGGTAGCATTTAGATTGCCAAGTATACTTGAATTATGTAAATTGACTGGATCAGGTTCTTGAACTCTCTCATGCAGCTCTGCATCTAAATGCAAGACAGTTGCATAAGATTCCTTTTTGAATTTTAAAAAGGTCTGGTAGTTTGCATCAGTCTCATCAAGCTTTAAACGTTTAATGCGATTCAATATATGGGCTAATCGAGAAACAGCTCTTTGATAAATTGAGTCAGATGTTGGACCTTCAAAGTCTTTGATCAAATTTTCTAAACTAGCAAGAGTTTGTTCTATTTCAGTTTTCTCTGATATTAGATCAAAAGCAGGGTCAATTATCGTACTAGGATCTAAGTTTTGTTGTCTTTCTTTAGCAATAAGTCTTCCAAGAATCTTTCTTTTATCATCACATGACCTTTCAGATTCAACTCCCCTAATTCTGAGTTCATAAGTCAATTCATTTATTAATAGGTGTTTTACTTTAAAATTGGAATCCATTTTCTATATTTAAACTTCAATTAGTAGGAAGGTACTAAGTTTCAAGGCAGTCGGAATTATGTAACAAATTTCCAAAATATATGAAAACCTTACCAAAAAGCTCCGAACCAAGACTAAAACCAAGTTCTATACAATCTATAGGACCAATCCTCTAGATAAACTCCAAAATTCTTGATGAAGGGTTTTCAAATGTTCTCTGATGGCTTTTAAAGAGATGTCTCTACTCTGTGCTCTGGAAGTACACCATCCAATTCCCTGTAAACAATGATTTATCAAACAAAGTTAAAATACATATTTCTGACCATCAAATTGAACAGCCAATGCACGAAAAAATGATGCAATTTCCAAATTAAAAACAGGAAAGTAAGAAAAATCGGGCCCCACGTTGGGCGCCAAAATATGTGCAACCTCCTTTTTAAAATATTACAAAAAGGAGAAGCACTGCAGACGGCAGCTCTTCGTCGGAGAACACTATGGGTTCGATTGTTAAAAAATGATGTTAAAAATAATTTGGAAATGGCATGCCAAGGGCGCCACGCAGTTAATAATAATTAAGATTCTGTATTTGACCAACAGCGAACATCAAATAATTTCAAACTAGAATGTTCCCAAAAAGTTACATTGACATTGGCTATATAGAGAGATGGACAGAAATAAAAAACAAACATTGTGCTCTAACATCCTATATTGGTGTTCTTGATGAATAGCGGAATGTTTTCATTCATACATGTATAAATCAGGTTACATTTAGGTACACATAACCTCAAGTATAAATCTCAACAGATTGATAAAAACGATTAATAATTTATGAAATCTAGAAGATGTTCTTGATAAAGACGAATAATGATTTATAAAATCTAGATGTTCTTAAGCATGTGTATATATCTAAATCTTACTTACATGTAGACAGTTCTCAGCCTTTCGAAGAAAGTGCTAATTTTAATATGTAAGAAATGTAAGTTGAATAAGTATACACACATACTTAATAGAAGGTAAACTTATCTGTATATAGTCGTAGTTATCTCCTGGAGAAGGTTGAAATGGATGGTGTGATCTTCTTAGAGCACAGCTTTTTTAAACAGCGAGGACATCACAGGAACAGTAGAGAACTGGCACACAGATGTAAGGTGTTTCCATTTGATACGAAGAAGACTGTAATTACTTCTACTATTCAGCACCAAAGATTTGAAGAACCATGAAGAAACACTAAAGATAGGCAAGAAAAAACCCTAAAATAAAACAACACCATTATACCCTTGGTATAAGAAACACTTTGAATGGTTTAGAGCCATAGGCTGAGCATAGCAGTGTTCATTTATATGCATACCTTCATCAAGGCCGAAACCATCTGTCAGACTACTAACAAGGTGTCTTACAGGACCAAGAAACGTACTCCAGGATCTTTCAGAGAAAGTAATGGGCTTCATATACAAATCCAAATAAATGTGGAGATCCGAGTCGATTAATCAATAACCACACCACCAGGAAAATGTAGCAACCATAAATCCTTACTCGAACTTGAAGAAAATGAATCTCAATCCATCGACCATATTCTTCTCAAATCCACTAAATCTTTCAGGTGTTCGACCACAGCAATGCATAAGCTTTCCGTTCTAACGTATATCGGAGATATTAAATTAGATGCCAGGAACAACAGCAACCATGTGAAAACTCCTTACTCAAAAACATGGGAAGAATTCTTGTCAGAAGACTAACATGAAAGCGACTTCTCCATCGCCGTCAGGAAACTCACTGTTTGGTTCCAATTCCAATTAACGTGAATATCCGAGCCGGATAAATACCGATCCACGATTTTAAAAGAAAGTTGTAACACTAGTTCATCTCCTTTCGAACGCCACCGGAGAAGTGACCGGAAGTCCTTGACAAAGACAGATTGTCATTTTCACGGAACATATAAAATGAAGGTTATAGAACACGAGCTCAAACTGACAAGCAGTAACCTCAAAGTTCCCAAATAAATAAACCAGAAAAACACTTAATGAAATTGAGTCATGGGCATTCAAATGCTTGATACCAAGTCGCCCATCCTTGGTACACTTGCAAACATAAAATAACCTTCTGCGTAGGAGAAAGTGAGGCTTAAAATGCTGCTAGCAAATCACCTCGAATTTGCTGTCTAGGCACATCTTGAATGACATTCTACGTAGGAGAATGTGGGGTTAAAATCCCTAGTAGTAAACCACCCCTAGTTTGCTACTAATCTCACCCTCTGATTGTTGTGGAGTGGACCCAATCCATCGAATCGACAATGCCACCAGAATCCCAGCCAACACACCAAGACATCCATGTGGTGACTATGGTCCCAACTACTTTAAAAGGTTTACATTATTGACCACAAGAATATTCAAAGCGAATCAACCGGAACTCCAACAGCAGAACCGAGTCGCCAAAAAGAACCCACCACAACAATCGTCCAGCATCAGGGAGCTGCCGTCCCGCTCTTAAACAAAAATATTACCCAAAACAAAAATCACCAAAACAAAAATACCCAAATAATTTGGTTGGCAACACTTCATAAATGAAGGTATCAGAATAAGTTGTTAAAAGCCAAAAGTGGCCAGCCATGGGACTTTTACCCAACTTCTGGTAAATGCCAAGGTGAGAGAATTCTAAGGCCCCTCTCACAGAGCCATAAAACAAAAAGATCCAACAGATCTTGCAGTAAGGTTAGACGCAACCAAAAAGGTGTGTCTACCTACACAAAAATATATCCAAATGGTGAATATTTCAACTGAATCAGCTGATTTACCCCAAACTAAAGTAAGCAAAAAAATAAATGCTACAAGCTACTCAAGAGGATCTGGAATAAATATAAATATATAAATATCAGACAACTGGATATCTTCATTGAATCAGTAGAATTTGTGGAGGATGGTAGGATAAAAATTCATTCTGGAAATGAAAACTCAGTATGATGTAGCAGTTTCAATCTTGAGAGAGAAAATTGAACAACAAAACAATTATTATGGGAGAGACTCCACAATTATATATGATTTGGAAAACAAAAAAACGTATAAACTGCTTATGCTGAAATCAGTGGAAATCTGTTTCACAAAATGTTCATGGGTGATCATCACAAGCTCTCCATTCAGTGGTAAGTGTGCAGAATTTACGATGGAAATAAAGTATCACAATGCTTCAACCGCTTTCGATGGAACCACAATACACACAAATGCCAAAATGAATCCGTATGCGCGCGTTTCTCCGTTAATCATGAATCAGAAAATTGCCCAAATGTGTGAAATGAAAGACCTCGAATTCGCAATATCAAACGAAAAATAATACGGAACACTCAGCAGACAATCAGTTAAGCCCAACTCTTCATTATTACCAAAAAATATCTCAATCTTATATTGATTATGGTTTCAAACGATGTGACAGTTTCAGAATAACCATTACTTTTGAAATATAAATCCGATACAGCTTCAGGAAAGCTCACCGTAATGAATATGATTGACAGGTTATGAAAAAACAAACAAGATCAAATTGAGATAATAACGGAGTATCTAAATCCTGATATCATTGTGATATCTGAAACATGGTTAGAACGAAAGGTGTGTACCAAATATCGTATCAATCTGTCAAAACGAAGGTGGTCGAATTGGAATCAGTAAATTCGACCCAAACAGGGCAATCTGCATGAAACCGTCTGAATAATAATGAAAACGGCTGTAGGGGGGCATATAACCATCATTTTTATAGGTGAATAAAATAATATGAGAAACAAGATACCGATATATTATTAAAATTAATATTTTTCCGTTGAATGAATATAAATACTTTACTGGTGACCTGAAGGCCCCCAGAAAGCTATTTCATGTCGTTTCAAAAACAATTTTTGAGAATAATATAATTTCATATACAGTGAGTAAAATCCAAGATGAAGACACCACGAAAGAATACAGATTTGTATTGTAAATATTGTGAAGAAGATATTTAGGGTTATGTAGTGGTTTGAGACATTTGGCAAAAGTATAGACAATTTTTTTTTTGAACTGTTTCAACCCAATATACTAAGAATGACGACAGAATTCGCATTTCCGATATTTCAATAACTTGATCTGATCACTGAATTATCACAGATGATACTTTTGATTTGGAAATAACCTGACATACTGTGGAGTGTCATTCATCAAAATATTCCACTGGAGTACATAGCACTCACGAAGAGATACCTAACCTTTTTTTGATATCTCCACAGCGAAAAAAATAATATGGATAATATCAAGGAGCCCAAACTGGTCGTCTGATTCCACTTGAAATCCTGTGAGTATGAGTCTTTCACCAGTATTAAGTATAGCCATCTCAGTTTGCACAATGAAATTTCGAACCAGTACCGCTGAAGACACATCAAGTTACGTAATCAGTGGAAGTAGAAGTTCCTGTCAGGGTTCCTTGGCATGTCTGTCAATCGTTGCTTCTGTCATTCCCAATAATCAGCTTTCCTCTGCCAGAAAGTTCCTTTAATTTGATAGCTGATGCTCAATTTAACCCGTCCTAGGATGGAATTCCGGATCCAACTAACAGAAATTATTCCAGAAAGTTCACAGTGATATTCGGCGCCCCTTCTAATTGGATTCCATTGTATGTTAAACTTGTTTTAAAGCCCCGGGTAAACCCTAACTCACAAATCGTCGAAAGTTATACGTTTCGTGATAAAAGTTCGCTTATTTTCGAGAAGTTAACTAATTTCAAGAACACTCCGTGCATTCTCCGGTAGCTCGGGAATCTGCTTCGCGACTCGCAGATTGATTAAAATATTTCTCGCTTCTCGGAAAAAAGTTCCGAGCCCGCAGGAAGAAAAAGAATTTACCTGCAGGTCTTTTTAACAGGATTTGATGAGTCGATATTGTGTCTCGTTCTTATCTTCACTTTCACCCCATACAAAATAACGATATGAATTGTGAACATTGATTCTGGTGAATAGCACATGGAACACTTGAAGGAAATTACTTTTTTTCGCGTGTCTTCCATGCCTTTTGAGACTCTTTTTCACTCAGATATATATTCGAATATTAAAATTTTCTTTATTTCACTCCGTGATCAAATTTCATTGAACTCTATTTCCTTCAGATCTGAGTGCTCAATTCCAATTGAGTACTTTTATCTCATCACTTGACAATCTTTTATTCTCATTGATGCCTTTTGATTAACATCTGCTCGTTCATTTCGATTTCGACATTGACCTATTCTGATTGTTTCAGACACTGCACATTCCAAATGTTCACATTATATTTCATGAGTTCTTCAAAATGTTTCTATAGAGGATATTATAAAAACAATGGAGGTTTGAACCGATACCAATCAGTAAGAAACAATGCATTTGAAGCATTTTGTTACGAATCTGATGAAAGTTTGATTTTCCATCGCTCTGTCCATCCAAGCAAAAGAGTGCTCCAAAACATTATCATGCATGTGATCTCACAAACAAGGCTGCTCGTACAGAGTCGCAGTGAGGAACGACCGAATTTTTTTTTTTCAATTCTTTATTTAACGTCGGCCTATTTCCGCTACCAAGGCCAATCACCGACGCCGGTGAGCACACTTCCCCCAACCGGGAATTTTGCCGAACCCTCTGGTATTCCAACCAGAGGTAGGGATCTTTAACGAGCCCAACATCCATGGACTCGGGACCGACGCCTTAACTTCCCTTCCGAAGGACGGCATATCCTCAATATATCTTGTGCTCATTGATATATTGTCTGCAAGCTATGATATGCTATTCCGCTGCAGCTGTACGGGCTTTCGACACGGTATTTTCCTGTATGGTCACCCATCCAAGTACTAACCGCGCTCGGCGTTGCTTAACTTCAGATATCGAATGACTGTCAGTCAACCTGAAGAGCTGGGCCATGCCCTGAAATTTTATTTATTTATTTTCTTCAATAATATGCAGCTGTGTATAGGAGATTCATCCAAAGTTTAACTAATGAAACAAATACAATGTTGTGTATTCACCATTTGATGAACTACAAAAAAATGGGATTATTTTATTTCACGAGGACAAACAAGTAAACAGTTTTTTATTTCGAAATGACGTTTCTCCGCTTGAATTATGAGAATAATGAATCCTTTTATTATTTTGGACCGATTACTGATTCTGAACACCTGCTACTACTCGAAACACATGCAAAGTATAACCATTATAATATATTATATTATCTTCAGGTAGTTCTCCATCCAGGCCAAGTTTGAATTTCCATGTCTTTTGCAAAATGAGTTTTGGTTTCAAAGTTACTAGACAAGTAAATCCAATAGGATAAAAATCCTTTGTGAAATCGACAATGATCTCCTTCGTGTACTAGGAATGGACATCACTTCGGACAGAGAATTGATATAGCAGAATAACGTATCATTTTTGAATTTACATGAAAATGCTGGTATTGAGTAAACACTGTCTTTGCATGTTACCTCGTCATTAGCGTTACCAAAGGAATGTATCCAACCCCTCAATTTAAATGGTGCATTAGATAATATTAAACTTGATTCCTCCATAGATTCATGTGAGTCAGAAATATGTTCCATGCTTGATACACGATCATCAACATAAAATAATATTTTCAGTTTTTTTGCAAGGTGTTTCAAGATTTCTGTTTTAAGTGATATAAAAAAGTCGCTGCTAGAAGAAATGAGCTTGAAGAGACTTCAAAACTACTACGATGATGATATATCTTTTGCGTTTCCATTCTAACAATCGCAAAAAATCACTATCCTTCCTATTTGAACCTATCTGAAGAAAGACCTTTTAAATATTTGCAATAACAGCTTTATCCGTCCTATTCTAAATTGTACCAATATTTTTGGGATGAGTTCTATCTGGTTTGGTATATAGAAAGCATTATTATGAAGTTGAGGAGGGCCTTCTAGCCATGGAAGACAAATATCGTATCTGTTATCTTCAAATGAAATAGTTTCATTGAAACGTTTCATTATGCGATATTTCTTTTGTTTTCATATCAGAAGGTTCTTTCATGTGGAATATGGATAATTGTCATTAATTCAAATCAGTTTAAGCAAATACTCGAATTGAGAGATGTTTCAACCTCAACTTCAATATTTTAAATCAAAAACACGTAGTATTGACAACTCCATTTTTCAATATTCCAGGTTTCCAGAAATCGAATTGTTACGATTACAGGATATAGAAATATAAAGCCATCCCCAAATTCGCGCAAACTTGCACAGATGCGCACTATGCATTTTGCCTCAACCAATCTTTATAAATATTGAGGGAAGTCAAGATCATCATTCAGTATTCAGAAAATTAATTCAGTATCACTCTTCAGAAATGGTCCCCGAGCATTTTTAAGAATGAAGCACATCTCTTTCTCGACAATCCTGCTGGTTAGCAGTATATTGTGAGTTTTTGCTGTTTATTTGTATTTTTATATGAACTATTCAATGTCAGTTTATTCTTGAAAATATAGTTTTCTCACTTTTCTTCATAATGAATATTTTATTATCAGGAATATATAGATTTCAAAAGAGTTCTTTCGTTATTTGGATGAACGAGGGTCGGGTAAAACAGCGAAAAATCCTCTCGAAATAAGCAAAGCGAACATTGAGTTGCGGCAATACTGATAACTTCTTAATCTCATGAAATTAACAAATGTAAGTTTTATAATGAAAAAACACAGCAAACTTTCGTTATATTCGAATAACGCGATGCGATCTAATCCAAAGCATAAGATGACCTCAAAATCGTACCTGTAATTATTTCCTGAATCTTATACAAATGGTAAAAAGTGATGCAGGAATGATATATATCAGGCCCCTAACGAATGCAAACTTGTGCTCCCGATCGTTTTTTTTTTGGTGCAAAAATGAAGGCGGAATATTCCCTTTTTCCGAACTTCGAAGGACTTCGGATTCGTATTCAGCGGCAGAAAATACATAAGTTGGTACCAACATTTTTTCGAAACTAGGTGCTGCCCAACGATCCCTCACCGAAATTATAAAGAAAATTACTATTCGTACTTGAAAAATGTGGTGTGATAATTCTGAAAAAATGAGAGATTTTTTTAACATTATATCTACGAAGTGATACATTTGTACCGACTTTATTTTTGGAGTTATTTCCAACACAGGGTGACACTTTGGAAACTCACAATGGCTATATCTGAGCAACGGAATGAAATATAGAAAATCGCTGAAAACAACTTCCACAATAGGAAGGGAAAAAATTGATGTAATAGCTAACTTATATTCACTTACTCCTCCGCCCCCATATTCTCGAATGTCAACCCCTTACTTGTGATGCCCCATGTAAAAGCTCTTGAGAAATGCCCTCCATTGGTGAACTACAAAACTACATTCGTTGAAGTAAGTTTGGTTTATTGAAAAAAATATTATTTATTTGAACAAAAATTTTATTGTCTATTATTGATTTAAGAAATATTTAAAAACATTCTAATTACCATTGTAGCATTAATACACTTAATTTTCGATTCAATGCGTTCTACACGAGAAACATAATTTTTATCTGCAACAATAGTGTACACCACAGCTAACGTGTGGAAATGATTTTGAATTTTTGTAGAGAAGATCATTGTTTGTTAATAACAATTGCAATATTTGATCAGAGGCACCCAGAGAAAAATGTATGTCACATGTACATTCGCCAACAAGTTGGAAAATATGAACAGAAACTGATACTGTCACAATTTAAAAAAGGAATCAACCAAGATTAGTGAACTAAGCAACGCAAATTGGAGTAATCGACTAGTTTGCAATGAATCGACTCGTTAGGTAGTTACAACGACCGGATCATCCCGCGAATCTGTCAGGAAAGTACTTGAATTACATAAATTTCATTCATATAACATGCAAATCCTTGATGACGATGACCCCGACAGAAGAACTGAATTTTGTGAAATTATGGCAGCTAGAGTTATCGCAGAACCTCGGCTCCTCAAAAATATTTGTTTTAGTGACGAGTGAACTTTTTATTTGAAAGGGTACGCAAATATATATATATATATATATATATATATATATATATATATATATATATATATATATATATATATATATATATATATATATATATATATATATATGGAAAGATATAGTTTTTGTAAAATATATGAATTTCTTTTCAGCTTAAATTATTGATATTGTTTTCGCGAAAGTTTCGAATAATATTGAGGCTCCTAAAACCCTCTTTATCCTCTCTTCATATTACCTTTTTCTCTTTCAGTTCAGTCGGTTCGTAGAGACATGGGACTCGACTCTCAGGAGGGTTGCAGCTTTAAGGGTACTTTTGATGTCAAATCTTGGTATAAAATCATATTTTTGTAAATGGGATATTCAAACTGACTTTGTTTCAACCTGAATTCGCTTAATTTTTTCTATATTAAGATCGTCAACAACAAATAGAAAAATTCTCCAGAAAATTAGAATCAAATTACCCTTAAGCCTACCCTGCTCTAGGAGATTTCTACCTGGATTAATCTCAAAATCCTTTATTTCTCTTAACAATTTATAGTTAAATTTTATATATTGGACAATTCTTACAATGTAAACAAATTAATTTTACGAGTTAATCTCGGCAGTCTGTGATCCATGTTTCAATAAGATAGTGTTCAATACTGATTTCAGGTTACGTCACAGCTTCTGCTAACGTCACTTTCATTTAAGGTTATGATGACTCGTGATCATGAAAACAGTCTTTTGAAATTGTCCCTGGACAAATTTTAACAGATATGTTCATAGAATGGATCAACTTTCATAATGCAGCTTCGTGGTTATGAATTTCTTTGCTTTTTCAATAGTTTTTCCTCTTATTTTCAGGTATGTTCAAATATGACCTTTCTCTTCTTACTGTTATCCGTTTATTACTTGTTTATCAGCCTTTCAGACACTTTCAGACCGATTTTTCTTCCCTTTCATATAGTTTAAACTTTTGACGAAATTCTTCTTTCTTCCCCCTCTCGGCTTGGCTTGTCAACAACCCATAGCCATCTCCACTTTCATTTTTTTTCTCTTGAACACTTTGATTATCAAAAGATTTTCTTTGCTTCATCCCCTTATTTTCAATTATTAACTAACTCATTAACTATTTGTACATACACTTATTCTATTTACATCATTAAACTTGTTTACATTTCTCCCGTCCTGGTTTTTCAATCATTCATGTATAACTACAAAGTTTTCTTTTCTTCGAATCGTCAATGTCATTTTCTAATTGCTCACAAATAACTGTTATTGAGTGTGATTTCATTATTTTATTTTCCTCATTTCTTATTGATAATTTTGTAAAATTTTCAGTATCTGGTGTTCCTTGAATCATTCTAATTTTATAGGTTGGTCAAGAACAATAATAGACATGAAGTTTGATGATTTGGACATTTATTCAACGTAAAGTTATGTATATATATATATATATATATATATATATATATATATATATATATATATATATATAAGGTGTTAGTGGATAAGTGCGATAGGGGTGATTTTGCATGAAAAAATATATAAACATGTTGCCATTTATTTTTTTCCTGCAATTGCTTCGTACCTCGAAATACAGGTTTGGGAAATTGCAGATGGAATTTGGAGGATGTGAGGAGGTAGTTTTTGTGCATCCAATTGAGAATTTCGTGTTTTTGCGTGGCACGCATACGAGTAATGACATCAATGTTTTTGAAGAAACAGATGGTTCACCAGTGAATTATTTCAAACTAAAAATCATTCTTGAATTGCTCGTTCAATTCGTGACAAACAATCTCTCCTGCTTTCTTTTTCATATGAGATGCCGTTTTTGTGCCAGAAAATAAACCACCCTAACGCGTGATTGTTATTTCTTCAATTCATTATCTAGTAGCAATAGGTAGGCTAGTGTCAACATTCTGGTGAATACCAATATTTCCAAAATTGAATTGAACCGGTCGACACTCGATGAAAATTCGTGTCAACATGAAATTTCACAGATTTTCACTAACAGTGGGTTCACAGAACCGCGAAACTTGTTTCGCTATACAGTGGCTTCCTCAAGCAGAATGAATAAATCACTATCCTATATACTATTTTGGAGTCTGTGGCAAAGGACACTTTCGATCAGTGCATCATATAAAAAATTCGGCCAATTCACGCTAAGCCATTTTCCATAAGAAATGTGAGTGGTCCATTGGTCTCGAGAGAGATTTGTGGAGATTGGTGGCTTGATTCACTCAATTCAAGTGCATCATCATCCATTATGGAAATGGAATGCACAGTGAAATGTTTTGTCAGAAAGAAAGAAAAATTTGTACCTGACCGTAATCAAAATCGCATAGCATATGAATATCAGATATACGTCAAAGTCAACTCCAACACTGTCATAGAAGTCTACGTTTCAGCATCTCCACACTCAGATTGAAAAAAATAACCGCTAGGCGGCTGGACCTGGATTTGAAAGAGTTGGAGGGTGAGCGTGGCTCATTTCACTTAGGCCTCATTAGACACATTGTGCTTCATCCACGTAGGTAGTGGTTTTTCACTATATCACTCATTGATACACCAAGGTAGTTGATATTTAATGAAACCGAGCGTTATTCCTTTTGAGTGGGCTAGGTCGAGCCGGTACTCTCCGAACATGGATCTTCTCCTTGAGGTGGAGGAGGGGGAAATACTGCGGTTACATTCCTTTTTTGTTCTGTATTCTTTCTGGATCTTCCTCATAATAAATTTCTCCTGTCTTATCCTATTTTGGAACAAAAAAATTAGTCGTAGTTGAGCTATCCTTATTCTACAAGAAGCATCCCGAGAATCTTCCTGACATATATGACATAAACTACCAGTATAATAAAAAAATCCCATTTCGCGCCCATTTATCCCTTCCGTCCTGTTATTCAATTATTCTCTCCATCGAATGAGCCTTTCAACACGAAACATAATTCACGGCTCCCCGAGACGTTTCTTTGCCCGGTCTCGGCATTTATATTCTCCTCGGAATGCTGCAGCAATATTGCGACAATATTTTTTCTTTGACACTTATTACTGGTTCGTTGGTGATATGTTACATTCGCAGCATTTTCAATTGCCGAACGATATACACGTAATGTGGGCTACTGTGGTAGCCTATATAATTTTTGGTGGTGTGTGATTCGACCAGGTGGAAAATTCATGAATCTCCATATGTTAGTAAGCACATGACCAGGGTAATGGGAATAGGTATGTCGTGGATTTGGTGTGGTCATTTACCAGTGAATCAGTTCAAATATCTGAGTATGATATTAAGAGTTATTCTTCTCCAAGCGGTTTTGTTGTGATAGAATAGGAATTATACTCTAGAAGACTAATTAGGCTGTGACGTTAAAATTGACCTCTCTAAAGCAATTCATAGAACCCTCACGTTTCGGGCATTTTCTGGTGTGACAAGTTTTTTCAAATTTGAAATGAATTGGGCATGAAGTGTCAACTACTTTTTGTTGTTAGTAAGTTCATTTTCCCTCATTCATCACCATTGATTGAACTGTTTTCGATTCCGAGTTCCAATCTCCATAAAAATATTCAATATTATTGTTTGTTAATTTTTTTGCCTTGTCATGTCAAATAAACAGTGAGTAAACCAGTATCCGCTCACACGTTTTGCAGTCTGTCATTGACCGATGTGTCCATAAATGCGTTAGATTGTTTCATGTGCAAGTGGCAAGGAGTAGCTTTGTGACAAGTGCCTGAAAATAGTCACCCACACTGGGTTGATGAGTTTTGTGCATATACTCCACTGCACTGATTATTCCATTCTTGTGGCATTCTATTCAATGTGATGTGATGGGTTTAGTGGAATTAGAACGAATCATACAGCCATGTCAGGTGAAATTGTGAAGGTGAGGCACTCCTGACTTTGCATTGTCAGTCGTCAGTCGCATATTCGAAATCCATGATGCGCTGCATACCAATTCAAAAAATTTAAATTGAAAATCAATTCTTTCATTCGTATCTCCACGAACAAATGCAAGATTTTCTTCTGTGAAGAAATCTGCACTGCCACCGGGCGGATATAATAGAATGCTCTTCGTGGTATCAGCCAGGGGAGTATTTGTTTTCTGACAGGTGTCAGCCAAAACCTACTGTGTAGTTAGTTTGAGACTGGCCTGAACGAATTGTTCGAAAGATGATTTGATTGAAAGCCAGTCTTGAAGTATGCCCATCGACTATGTCGATTGTATCTACACTACCGGTAAAATATTTATAATCGACGTCAAGAAGAATGAGGAAAAACCCGTATTTCTCTTCCTCAAATACTTATATTCGCGACTCTTTCCACAAGCAATATCCTTTTTCAAGCATCCACAGCTACAGCCCCGACCAAAGCTAACACTCATTAGCGCAATCGTAGCCAGTGGTGGATATCCTCTTCTTTGCGGTGATGGGGAGAGTGCACCAGTTGACTTTCCATCTTAGACCATCGAACCTTCGTTTCAAACTCCAACCTCCAGGCGATGCATTTTTTTGCATCGACTCCCTAGCCTAGCAAAAAACTTGACGTCCTCTGTTGGTGGGGGCGTTGCCAAACAAAGAGAATAAGGAGTTATTGTGTGAATTGGGTGGCAACTACTCTTAACCTTCCGTTAGGCGCGCCACCATATGTAACGTCGTTAGTCGCGCTGGGACTGCCAGTCCCATATCAACAACGCAGCCTAATTTTTGGTCATATGAATTATTTCGGTTAAAAATGTTTTTGGTAAATTAGTTTATTACTAAAGCGAGTTAAATTGCATTTGCAATTGCATTATAATTTTGTGTTTCATACCTAACTGGTGTTTTTATTGTTTATGAGTCATTTTTTACATTTATACCTCTTATAGTAGTATTTGTGGATACGCTTTTACACAATTCACGTGAAAATATTTAGGGAACAGGAAAGCAAGTAGGTAATAAATGGCATCATATTTTATTGTAGTTTGATTTATTCAGATTCACCAGCTGTTTCCTCTTCAGTTATATTTTCTAAGCAATTTTTACATATTACTTGGACATTTTTTTCCAAACATATATAGGTATCACACTTTTCGACATGTATAGGTTGTTCTGGCGTCCTTTTTAGATTCGTTACAACAAGGTTCGCAACGTTTTCTCTTGAGCGCTCTTCGGCTCGTCCCAGGTTGAAAGCTAAACGATTCAATTCTTCCACGTCAGCGGGGTTATCAAAATTATAACGCTTTGTGTCCATAATTATGCACTTTAGTTCAAAAATACACGACACAGTAACAAATGAACAAGAAAAAATAACCTACAAACAACGAAGCCTACAAATACGGTACTGAGACGCTTGTTCAATGTACGCAACAAAAATGAGTCGTAGGCAGTCGCGCTGGGACTATCAGTCCCAAAGCAGGTACCTGACGCACTCTTTGCAAATTTTCTAAGAAATAAAACTATCCCTTTGCATGAAACTCAGGCAACTGGCTTCTAGATTCTAGAAGTTCACTGTGAGATGTCATAAAGTTACGACGCTGTAGCTATAATAGTTTTAATATAATTGAGAAAATTGTAAGTCATGGGACTGCCAGTCCCATGCGCGACTAACGGAGGGTTAAATTGATCTAAGGGGTCCATAGAACTTTCGTACAAAGTGGCGTTTGTTGACATCCCCACTAATTGGACGCAATTGACATTTTGAAATCATGTAGGTGAAAGGCATATAATTTTTTGCCACTACTAAGTAATTCCAGTAATATTTCAATGGATACAATAGTATATCTATGGAAAAATGTCACATTAACATATGTCCTGAAACAGGACATTTTTTAATAACAGGGTGTTGAAGTTGTGATGAAGAAACGGTTTCGTGATCATTGTTTATGAAAATAATATTCAAATCATTTTTTGAACTATTCTTTCAGGTCAGTCTCGAACTACCTACACAGTAGGTTTTGGCTGGCATCTATCAGAAAACTACTACTTCTCTGCCAAATACCACGAAAGGAATTACATTATATCCAACCGGTGCCAGTGCAGCTTTCTTCACATAAGAAAATCCTGCATTTGCTTTTGGCGATACATATGAAGGAATTGGTTTTCAATTATTGGGACGGACATACTTGCACACCTGTTTCGGGCTATTTTATCACTCGTCAGTACAAAGCAGTGCCATCACCAACATAAAGTTGATGACTTCTCATAATTAAAAATCGAAAACTTTCATAGTATCAAGCCCCGACCAAACTGATGCGAACAACAAGAAGTCATCGTGCCATCTACCCATGGACGAGGTATTAAAAAAGAAAACCGATTGGCTTTCGGCGTCGCAGAGGGTCACCTACTAGCTCTTTTTGAGTTATATATGAAATCTGATTGTAGGTATATAATATTCTATAATTATTCCGACGTCTCGAAGAGTGCATTATCCCATCATTTTGTTGTGATTCTGTATACCAGTTGAAAATACCTCTTCCAGAGATCTTTTTTCAACACGGACGGCGAAATTTTGATTTTTTTGCCAAATAAGTTTATTCTCGTGGCTTACAATTAAAAATTCGAAGTGAATAGTGATTTTTATAATGTTTTCCTTTGAGCATTGAAGGATTTTGTTTGTGTGTATCTGAAGGTGAATAGAAGTGTATGGGGGGCTGTATCAGAATCCGTTTGCTAGATTGAATAACAAACTTCTCAACTCATCAAAGTATCAGTCTCATATCGCATCTGTCACGATCAGCGCTCTCAGTATTCCCCAGATCGAGGCAATTTCGAATAATAAAATCAAATTAAACTTTCTCGCCGTCTGAATATCAAGAGGAAGGTCACTAAAGGTAAGAGTGATCATAATTTCACAGGAACGTACACAGCAAAGTGTTAGAGGGTCTCGTTTCTAGCTGTAGTAGGGGCTAACTTCAATTTATTCATTTATTTCAAATAAAATGCAATGGAAGCCCTTTCAGCAATGAAACCCTGTTACTGATTCTCATCTCCATTTCTCAGTAACGTGGTTATTCGAGACAAATAGCCGAGAGAAAAATATCTACCCCGTTGGAAATCGAAACCACTAGCTCCCAGTCACGAGTTGGACATTCAACCTTTTCAAAGAACTTCCCCGCTTGGCAAGTTTCTGTTATTTTCACACAAGAGCGGTATCATTTGAGAAAAATAAAAAGAAATCAATATGAAAAGTGTAATCTTCGTTGAACAATATTGAAGAAATAACCATCTTTTGATTCTATGTAACAAATAGTGCGGTTTTTCTTGAAATTCCACATGCCTAGCTATTTGTGTTAGTGGTCCAACTAGTAATTATAAGTGAATTATTACCTGAAAAAATTCATCTTTTGAAACAAATGAACGTGACCATACTAATGGTGGTAAGTACCCTAAATTATACCACAAAAATAATTTTTCACATACATTCAAATCGTGAATATTGTTCAATAAACCGACATTTGCACGATCCAGCTTCTCAATTCCTTACGGCATTAATTAAAACGATAAGTTCTGTTTAGTTGTCGATGGGCTGAAAACGTTGGAGTAATTACTCACGGACATCTCCATAATATGTTCAGTTCAGCAACTGGTTATTTTCGTCGATGAAAACGTATCCGAGAGTCACTTCAGTATTTGATAAAAAATGCAATTTGAACAGCGAAAATGATAGCACGAGTATATATATGGCACATACAACTTTTCAGTTATTAGGTGAGAATTGATTTATTTGAATCAAGAAAAAACATACTAGAACCGCCACGAATGTCGAGCTCTAACAATCTCATCGTCTGCTCCGCTTCTTCTCAAAAGAAATGTCTTCGATCGCTGAAATGGGCTTACCATTCTTGATATTCAATGAACTATTTCTGTCCTATTCACTGGAAAATATTCCCGAATAGTTTGAGGTTAGGATCAATATCTGACGTTGAAGTTGACGTGATGATTCTTCGACTCGAAATTACAGTTTGAGAGTAAACAATGAGTGAAAATAATATACCAAATACCAAAAATTAATAAAATATCAAAAACTCCTCACTTTCGAATCGTGATCGTCACATCAACACGTTAACGATGTTTCGTATATTCCTCCTGAACTGAAGCTGATCGGAAATATCTGCTGGTACTAATGGCAGAAAGAAAAATACGCCCGTTCCGGGTAATCCATTTATTTTCATCGGAAAGATGGAAGTGGATATTCTTTCAATCATTTTCTGTTAGATACTCATCATTATGCTCTGTGGTGGAAAATAAATAATATTCCATGTTTTTTTTTCATGTTTTCATGAAAAGAGTGCCGCGTGTGGCTCGCTTGGTTGGCAAACTTTTTTTTGAATGACCCTGAAGGCTCCATGCTCGCACAACAGGATGCATGATTTCTTTTCCCAATTCTGCAGTACATTTTTCTGTTATCGCCTATCGATGAAAAAGGGCAATACCTCCAAACACTCTTCCTTTGGTACGTACTCGAACTCAACTTTTTCTGAAAGTTGATTGAATTTTACAGGTGCGAATAAGTCTTGTACTGCGACGGATGAATACTTTCGTTTTTACTTCGTGGACGGCGTCGTACAAAAACCAATTATGAGCATCAACTACAAAGGCCGCAATTGGAAAGTGGAGGGTGATATTGGAATCAGTCGTCGAGTAAGAATTGGAGTGAGTATCCGAATTGATGGTAATTTGCAGGGTTGAACAGAGATATACAAGAATGGTAATGGTTCAGTCTTCCATTGTCTATATCATTAACTCTATTGAAACCTGTTGCTAAGAACGGAAAGATTAAAATACAAATCAAGTAATAAAATCAAAATCAAATTTTTGGTCGATTATGAAATTAGGGATTTGGTATTTGGGACCAATAGGGGACAACGTTAAATCGTCCGTAGGATACCGGTGGTCGTCCCAATCGTGTCACTAGGAAGCGGAAATGTTACCAAATTCCTACTTCCTAGGACGTTTCCAAGATGTCCTGCATAAATCATCAGTATGAAACGGGGACTATATGGAACAGTACAGTAAGCCAGGATGTTCTGTGGTGCTACATGGGCACTATTATAATATCCTACGGACATTTAGGGGATGATTTGTGATAACTCCTTAGGTAAAAATTAATGATGGAATTGGGATATCCTCAGGAAAATGTGTGCTATCTGGGAATAGAATAAATCAATTATGTGTGATTTCATTTACGTATAAAGAACCTATGCTTTGCCCAGATTATAGATTATATTCTCGCTTTCTCTTCGAAAGTGGTGTTTGTCTATACTCTGAGAAACTAAATTTGTAAGGTCCTCTTTTAATCACCTAACGATGATCCTTTGACAGACATTAGAATTTCTATCGGAAAAGATCTACTTCATCCAACTGCTGAGGTCATCATGAATGAAACAGATGAAAGGAGATGACAGGCAGAGGCATTTGCTATCACTAATAATCTTGAAGAACTGATAGATCAACCCACCCGTATTCCTGATACGAAAAGCCAACCAGCCAATACACTGGACCTGTTTCCCACCACTTACTCATCCTGATATTTATCAGATCAAAATCCACTCCCTCTTGAATAATTCTGATCACAATTCGATTTCAACAATTTGTTCATATTTGGCTCCAATGAATAGTAAGTTACCGGCAAGTTGTGTCTAGCATCACAAGTCAGAAGACTCTGGGACGACTCCGAATGATTTTCTTCGATTTTGCTTGGAGACGAGTCTGTTTTTCATCTGGTCATCCCACTATATGTGCTCAAGAAATCTCTGGTACCATTATTCTGGGAATGGAAACATGTGAACAGTTTTTCCAAGTAGTACAAAGACACTATAGTCTGAAAAACTATGATTTGATAAGAGCTGCTTTAATGCTGTCACATGCAAACAAGGGGCACTCAATCGCTGGCGCCATAATCCAAGTTCAGAAACGAAATCTGATGTTTAACGCAAGAAATAGGTGTAGTGCATCAATTGAAGCTACTTAAGAGGCACATAATCATATAATTTGTTCAAAACCTGTTGAAAATCCAAGCTGATCTCGTTCGTTTCAGTCATATGCTAAAGCTGTCGTCAAAATTTCACTCTTAGTTGATTTTCCCCTTCAACCGAAGATGGATCACAATCCAGCACTTCCTAACAAAAAACAAATATACCGGCAAATATATTTGCTGGAAATTCTACTCTGGATTCATCGGGAAAAGTTCCCCCTAAATATCACGCCTGTCGACTGTCATATGCCTTAAATATTTTTTCACCGACAGAATATAAAAAATATTTCAATGAACCTGAATACGAATGAGGCTTGCGGATCTTATGGAATCCCAGCATTCGTTCTTAAAGTGTGTGCCCCCGGACTGACACCAGTAAGTACTTCGCAAATTATTCAACATTTCGTATAACTTGGGATTTTTCCCTGAGTCCTGGAAAACAGCAACCGTTCAGCCAGTTCTCAAAAAACGAAAAAAAACTTCACCTTGTAATCATAGACCTATTGCATTGCTCTTTATCAATACCAAAGTCGTGAAAAAAGTAATCAATATGGAGCTTATTATATAACCATAGAAATCAGGAATAAATAATTATCGACAATATGAGTTTCGAAATCAAAGATTACCTGTTGATGGAGTAACGTCTGATATTCTCCCAATGAATGCAGGTGTTCCACATGGTTTAGTTATGGTGCCCACTTCGTTTCTGCTTCATATATCAATGATTTTCTGGAGAAAACATCTTGTTTAGTGCATAGTTTTGCGGACGACAGTACTCTTCATATTATTTTCTCGTCCAGAGTCCCCATACCAGGATGAGAAACAAAAATTCAGAAAAACTGTCACGGCAATAGAATCAACGATGACTTGAAAAGAATAATAGAATGGGGTAACGTCAACTTGGTGGAATTTAATGCTGGGAAAACCCAGGCTATCTCTTCCCAAAGGAATTCGATCTATCATTACCTAGTATTCAGATGTAAGGAGTACATTCCTATTCCTACAAAGTCAAGTATCTCGATGCTAGGAATTACGACCAGTAATAATCTCTCATGGGGACACTATGTGAGATCGATCGCTGAAGGTGCTTTCCAAGAGCTTGGATTTCTATTTCGAGCACGAAATTCTTTCTTAGCAAAGAAATACTTCACTTCTCTTCAGCTTATGATGATCTACAAGGCTCAGATATGATCTGTCTTGAAATATAGTTCTCTTGTATGGAGCTCGGCACCGAAACATTCATTTGAGCTCCTTGATTCTATTCAGATAAAGGCAATCCGTATTGATGGTAATTCTTCGCTCACAGACTCGCTCACTTTGTTGGAGCATCGCAGAAGGGCCGAAGACTTGTCTATTGAATTGTTGCTAATCGCTCCACCCTTGGCAGTATCTACACGGATGACTCGACGAGTACAGAATTTCCACCATTTGTTATGAGCTTAGAGACCTTTCAAACATCTCTTGCTTTTTTTTCAACAGAACTGCTGAATTTTGGAACTCCTTGGCGAGAGGAGTTTTTCCTGTGGCTTACAAGCTTCAAAAATTCAAATTGAATGTTATCTCGTATCTCCTGTCCCTTGATTCACGCGGTGTTCATTGAACATTTCAGGGTTTTCCTTCATTAAAAGTGGGTTTATAAATGAAGATTTCAATATTCCGTACTTTTTTGTCCATGAATCTCTTTTCACAGAAATTCTTAGAGACATCTGACCGAAAAAAAAGAGTGTTTATTATCATAATTTGAAAAAAATACACTTTCCAATAAAAAGTTCTTCAAGTTACTTCAATTGTACCTGAAGGATAAAGAGAATATACGATCGAACAACTAAGATGTTATCGCATAAATATATTCCATGAGAGTTCCCAAATGATATAAGACAAAGTAATTATCTTCTCTAGAAAATATTCAGTTTGGGAATTGCCGAAAATTTCAGGAGAATGTGTTGATCTCAACTTTCATCATCTCCCAGAGTCTGGAATTGAAACAAAGAACTACTTTTATAGGTCTCGACATAAACAGTTGATCAGAAAAAGGAATTTGAATTCGAAAAATCGTAAAGGAAATTAAATGAACAATAATAAGCATAAAACTGTTCAAGAAACTGACATTCAGTTGAAATATATAATATAAATCCGAGAAGGAAATCAATCAGAACTGTAAACCGAAAGTTCGAATTGAACTTGAGATAATCAGAAATGAAAAAATATATTACTGAATTCGATTCTAACTAGAGTTATTTTCATTTGAAAATTGTACATTTTCAAAACATGTAAAGGGATCCTCCACAAAATCATAAATACTTCTTGATGGAGAAATTATTAATTCTTGTTTTCTCAAAATAATCCCAACTCTGACAATGATTTTCCTTAGCTTTTCTGTCTCTCAATGGTCAACTCCTTGTTGTTTGAATCTTCATAAGGGTAGATATGAACAATTATGATGGTACTAGCAGGGTTTTAGTATTATTGTGGGTATTTTTCATTTCAATACATCTGAGTCATTAACAACAGCAATAATTTCTCAATATGATTTACTGATCAGTTTTTCAATAGCGGTGTCTTTTCAGAAGACGTGACACTGGAAAAACTGCAAACGAACAGCTCTTGCATTTCATCTTGGCATGGAAATGATAACGTATTCGCCCAGTGCGGCACAAGCAGCCATTTGAAACTCACACAGAGCTCAATGCACAACCAGATGTGACGAATTTCCATGCCAATTCGCATTGGATGAGGTGCAAATTTGCACCAGAGTAAAATAATTTCTGGATTTCAAAGTTCTACTTTCGACTGAACCACTGAACCAAACTCAAACTTCTGAATACCTACTCATCCTGAGTAGATTCCAATTCTCTTCAATCATTTCTGAAGTATGGGCATTCAACTAAGTGCAGGAAATTTGTGTTTTCCGCTCTAAAAAGTGATCCTTCCTTCCTAAAAGGTTGCAAACAGATCACACGTACTTAAAATTCAAGCGATTTTCAACTTGCTGGAGATTGAACCCTACTAACGGATTTCAGGACTTGAAGAGACTGACTCCAGATTGAAATCATTCAGAATGATTCGAAAATAGGGCCACAGGTACTAGTCAATTGTCTTACTCAAAATCTCCTGTACCTTTCTCTCAATTCCAAGTTCAAGTGGAGTATAGTTCCATGAGCGCTTGAACTGTCCAATAATCTGAACAAAAGATGTTATGACCTTCTCCCTGATCCAAAAATATTTTAATGCGCTCAAAAGGTCTGTCTGACAATACTACATTGTTGGAATGGTGCGCTAAAACTCAGAACCTACAATTTTGTAATATAATCTGTCAGGCGCAACTTTTTTGAAGTGTGGGCATTCAACTGAATGCAGGAAATTTGTGTTTTTCGCTCTAAAAAGTGATCCTCTCTTCCTAAAAGGTTGCAAACAGATCACACATATTTAAAATTCAAGCGATTTTCAACTTGCTGGAGATTGATCCCTAATAACGGATTTCAGGACTTGAAGAGACTGACTTCAGATTGAATTCATTCAGAATGATTCGAAAATAGAGCCACAGGTATAAGTCAATTGTCTTACTCAAAATCTCCTGTACCTTCCTCTCAGCTCCAAGTTCAAGTGGAGTATAGAATGGAGATCCTTGAAATAATCTTGTTCATTACAGTGATTTGCACGAGTTCCATAAGCGCTTAAACTGTCCAATAATCGAAATAAAGGATTTTAGGACCCTCTTCCTGATACGAAAATCTTTTAATGCGTCCAAAAGGTCTGTCTGACAATGCTTCATTGTTGGTCCAATATTTTTGATGCCAGTCCTGATTTTGCACATCGCCGAAGAGCATCAACTGAAAATTGGAATTGAACGTGTAAATATTGCTTCCGGCTTAACACTCCACTTCCTATGAATTCAATTCACTCCATCAATCCGCATATGGAAGTTACCTCAATACCTGTCACATACAGATAACGGCAGGTTAGATTTAATTGAAATTTTCATTCCGCAAACCAAATTTGAATAGGGCGGGTATTGTGTCGAAATAATGATGTGGAAGATTGAGCATACACCGGCAGATGATGGAAAATGCACTGTAATCTTTGTCGTCGGTTGCGTTTGAATTTGACGTAGGCCTTTCTGATGGAGGGTAGGGTCGAGTGCATTTACATCAACCTGAATTTCGGATGAGATCCGGATTATTTTTTATTGGTTCGAAACGGGCTTTCAGTGCTAGAGAGTAATATTCACACACAAAGTTCCATTTATAAACACATATCTTCGTTCTTTACTGAGAAAAAATCGTTTGAATCTTATCGCATCTTCATGATGTCTAGAATATAGAACTTATTTGTTTTAGAATACTGTTTCTATATGTGGGGTTTCACAAAAATACAGAGATTCCATTCGAAACAACAAAAACAATTAGTTTTGTTCGTGCTGAACTGTAGTTTCCGAAACATCGCAGACAATTATCTCTCATCTCTCACGTATGTTGCTTTTCTGAAATCAAATCAATCGTTCCAACTTCGATGAAAGATATTAATGGAAATGAGCTAGGAAGGACCTGTGGTAAAGAAATTTTGGGTAACAGGGAATCAACAACTTTCGACCGATGTTGAACTACTGGCATTTGAAATTGTTGGAGTATCCGAGCTCTTCAATATTGTTATCCAGTGTACAAGGCTCCTCCCTTCATTTTCAATAACATTGGTTTTGAAATCCAAGTGCAGCCCCCACTCTCCACTTTTCAATGGGACAGGATATCAAAGTCGAACCAAAAAACAAAGTTCAAGCACAAAAGCGACAATTTCAAGAACGATGAGAAAGGACTCTTTCATGAAAAAGTTGAAACACTCGAAAGATCAATCAACAAAATCAAACAGATATTATTTGACTCGACACGTGTTTCGCTAACAAGATTAGCATCTTCAGAAATAGCTATGGTTAGGTCTAAGTATAATCTACAATATAAGGTAGTGCAAAAACTACCTGCAAAGTTTTTTGGTCCGATATTGACTTCGTCTGTTACTACCAATTATTCTGATTGATTTTTCAACAATAAAACAAAAAAACGGACTAAAAGCGATAGCCCCTTTTTTACCATTATTTGTCATCACTTCCCATTTTGCTACTCATACACTCTTGAGTTCATCGAGTGGCATTATGTCATGAACAATATGCACATCCTTGCGTATAAGACACAAGGATACTCGATGCATTCGAGAGTCTAGAAATAGCAAAATGTTGAAATAGTATGTATGATGACAAAAGGCCTATTCCTCTCAGCCCGATTTTCAGTTTGTTGCTGAGAAATAAATCAGAATAATCAGTAGAAGTAACAGACGAAGATGAAATTTTGTGCAGATCAATTATCCTGAAACCAAAATAATATTACTTGCACTAGACGGGCATTTCACATTTCTTTTCTCCTTAAGATACTAACCTTGTGAGTGAAACGCGTGTCAAGATCAAATAATGTCAACTTGGTGTTAGGTTAATTATTGATCTCGCTTTTTTTGTAGAGATGAGTTACCCTAACACCAAACTAATTTTATTTACACTCGATGTGCGTCGAGTGCCAATAATATCAGCTTGGTGTTAGGGTAATTGATCTTCACAAGAAGTTTTCAACCATACCAAACGTTCTAATCCCATCGTTCATTCGTGATCGTTTATTTTATCGTTTCTGAGTTCAATTCCTTTCCGAGAACCACTCAACTCATTGAAGTGCACCCTGTATGAGGAGACGCACAAAAATGAAAGTAATACATGAGCATACATACACATACACTCAAACACACCATGTCAGATCCATATATTTTTTTCCAACTTTCGAACAAAATAAAGACCTTCATACAAATAACTTTCAATCCGGGGGTTCAAGTGAGGTCCATGCGAGATTGCCGCGTTTCGCGAGTGATGAATGGGTTCGTAATTATTCGTCAGTTGAAAATCTAAGAATTGAAAAATTTCGTACAGAAAAAGAAATCGAAGTTTGCGGTATAAGTTGGACAGACAATTTCTATAAGTATTATTACGTGCTAGCGCCAGCCCTGACTATATCGTAAACGCAAGGCGAAGGATCGAGTCGTAGCGAACGTCATTTTCCAGGAACTCGTGGATCCGCCTGGAGAATTCGAAACACGTCATCGGGGCTTCTCTGGAGGATTCTCGATGGTTGCGCCGGTATATATAAGCATCGTGATGTCGCGGCGGAAGACGGAGTTTTTATTTGGAGAGTTAGTTAGTCAAAGAGTCGGTTATTCATTCGGAAGTTTGTATTCGGAGCTGAGTGGAGCGAGTTTAGTAGAGCTAAGTGGAGAGAGTTTTGTTATTGCTAAGTGCAAGGAATTGAAGTATAGAATTTTTAGTACAGAGAGTTGTAGTACCGAGCATTGGAAAGTATTCGGAGCGATTTAAGTGATTGGTTTGTATTGTATTGTGATAGAGAGTTATAATAAAAGAAGTTTAGTGTTGTTTGGTGTTTTAATCAACGAACCCAAGGGATAAATCGTAACAGTATATTTTACTTAATTTCTGTCGATCTCCAGATGGTGATTTCAACATATTCTGTGAGAGATCAAATGTACTTCTTGAAAAAAAATTCAATCACAATATCATTATGATAGATGTGTTCTCAGGATTCAAAATAAATGGGGTGGTAGGTTGGCCAACTCGCATACAGGGGACTTGTATTTCAGCAATTGACGATGTTTTCATCAATTACAGAACGGATGGAGCGGCTCTGATAGTGGATAATGATTTGTCAGATCACAGGTCTATTCATTTCGAGTTATTGAAAACAGGTCCACTGCCTGAAAACATGTTTGTGGGGAAGAGAATATATAGTACAGGCGCCAAAGAAAAATTCGAGGAAAGACTTTCTTTTGTGGATTGGTCCTCATTGTATGATATGAGTGATATGGATGATACTTTTGATTCGTTTTTCAGCAAGTCGATAGTGAGGTGAAGGAATCGAGTACTAGACTAAAGGATTTATTCATCCTGAAAAATGATCTTCCAGAACTGTCAACATTTATATACATATTCCTAAAAAAAACACTTCATTCTCTTGGAGCAGAAAAAAAACAGTTTTATCAAAATTTTATTAATAACTCCAACAATAAATCAAAAACACCGTGAAGAGTTGTGTCTTATCTGAACAATAGGGACGAAAAAACATTTGGTAATACTACTCTTGTTCATAATGATGAAAAAATTATTAATCCATCCACAATTTCAATCCTTTTCAAAGATTTCTCAAAAAATGCATCACCAGAAATTAAAAATAAAATTGTTTCTTACACATTTCACAAGCGAGGAACTTCTGAAACTGTTGAGGGAGAAACTCAAACACAAATTCTCGGCCGGACCAGACGGAATACCCGTATGCATAATAAAAAAGTATTTTACATTCATTTATTGAACCTCTTATTTCTCTGGTCAATCTCTCATTTCAAGTTAATTTCCTAATGCATTAAAATGGGAAGGGTGGTTCCAATTCGAAAAAAAGGGAATGCTGAATGCATGCAAAATCATAGACCAGTTACTGTTTACCAGTAGTTTGTCAGAAGTATTTGAGTATAGCTTTCTTGATAGGTTGTTGAGGTTCCTATGCAGTGAAAAAATCATATCAGATAGCCAGCATGGTTTTCAAACAGGATGATCAACGACCACAGCAGTTTATTTTTTTAACTGCCTAATTGAATATGTCGATAGGGGTAAGTGTCCTATCGGAGTGTTCTGTGACCTCAGCCGTGCTTTCGATTGCGTTGGTAATAATCTACTGTTGTCCAAACTTTATGATCATGGTGTAAGGGGTGTGTGTGCAGAATGGATCGAAACTTTAATTAGGGCAAGAAATCAGTATGATGGAGTGCAACATACTGAAAATAACTTTGTACGAAAGATAAATTCGAATATAACCGAAATTGATATTGATCTCCCTCTGGGTTCGGTATTAGGTCCTATATTATTCATTTTGTACACGAATGATCCGCCAAAATTATTTCCTGATATGAATTCTGTAGCTTATGCTGATGATACTTCTTTGATAATATCTCACTAAAACAATTACGCTCTCAAACAACAATGTGAACTCACATCAACAAACATGGTGACTTGGTTCAACCAATTTAATCTCTTTTTTTTTGGAAGCAAAACCAATATTTTGAGATTCCATCCGTATCAAAACAACGTCGCTAGTTTTGACGGAAGTTTGTGCAATGATACTCTTCCATGCCAAGATTCATGTACATTTTTGGGTTTGCATATAGGCTCGAATCTAAACTGGAAGGAATACTGCGGCCATTTCAATTCCAAACTTTTATAAATGAATAAATGAATAAATAAATATACTTCTATTGCCCAACAGATATACATACAATTCTAGGACAACTCAATTATTTCCAAAGCAATGTATTTTAATACAAAAATTATCAATCAAAAGTGGAACGAAAAGTATCGTAGTGTCTTCTAGATTACGAATTTGCGTCATGAATTCTGAGAAGGAAATGCCAAAGATGTCACAGGTTGATCCAATTTCATTGAAGTTAGAGCACATAATATATATGGGACACTTGGTGAGAATATTAGTTCTTGGCGTAGTTAGGTGGAATGTTGCTTTATATCTGGCATTCAGTCTTGGTATAGTAAAAGTTATGAACTGCACTAGTTCAATTGAGTCCACTAAATTATGTATTAGTTTATACAAAATTTGAAGACTATTAATTATACGACGTTTTTCAAGCGAAATAACATGAAAGCGGGTTAGAAGCGTTCGGTGATCGTATCCGCGTTCGGGATAAAAGCCATATATTCTGAAATTCAGATATTTTAAAAAACGCCTCTGTAGGTATGGCTTCCAGTGATAGTTTGTTGCATTCATAAATAGGATACCAGATAATTGCACAGTACTCCAACTTACTTCTTACCAGCGAAAAATACAATGTTTTGAGAGCTGTCTCATTTGTAAAGGACTTTGTATTTCTAATAAAGAAACCTATCATTTTTTTTGCATTCTTGCAGATATTTTCGATATGACCAGAAAAACTGAGCTTGTTATCATATGTGACACCTAGATCTCGAATGGAATCAACATGTGCAATTGTTGAGTTGTTAATTTTATAGAAATATAAAATTGTTTCGTGATTACGAGTGTATGAGCAAACTTTACATTTTGTGGGATTCAATTGTAATTTGTTGTTAATGCACCATTCTTGAATAACATCTATTTGAGACTGCAAAAAAATTACAATCCTCCATAGATGATATTGTAGTGAAAATTTTGAGATCATCAGCAAAACATAAGCAATTACAACGAATCTCATTACATAGGTCATTAATAAATATTGAAAATAAAAATGGGCCCAAATTGGAACCCTGACAAGTGACAGAAGAGAATTGCTAAATCCAGATACCGAAAGCTTATGGAGTAGTATGGAATGATCTACCTTATCGAAAGCCTTCGAGAAAGAAGTCAGTATAGACAACATCAACTTGTTCTCGACATCATTATTATACATGTTCAGGAATCTCAAAAGTTTTCCAACTAAAACTCAATTGATTAACCTATGTTACGCCCGGTCGAGAGCAGGCTGAGGTACGGAATATGTCTGTGGGGCGACTCCACAATGGTAACGAAATTTTTTGTGGTTCGAAAGAATTGTACGCATAATCGAAGGGGTGAAACCTGATCACACTTGTCGTGAAATTTTTGAAAAATGTAATATTCTCACCTTCACAAGCCTCTATATTTCCGAATTCTGTATTTTCGTATTCAAAAATAAAAGTCGTTTCATGAGAAATAGTGAGATACACAATTATAGCACTCGTTGCAGTGAAAACTCAGATCTATCAACCTCTATGATTGATCTGTCATACGAAGCTCCAACCAGAACTGGTGCTAAGATATTCAATGAGCTACCTGATTTCATCAGGGTTTTGAGTCGTGAGAGCACATTAGAATTAAAACTGAAACAATATTAAGTCGATAAATGTTATTAGTATTTCCATGATTTTTATTGTGATAGAACTATGTATTCCTCTTTCGTGTGTGACGTCTTCTTATACAGTATGTACTATTGTCTATGAGAAACGAACTCAAAACTTGAACTTGATGAATTTGACAGTGTTGAGCGGTATAATGCCTCCACTACGCGAAGAACTCTCGATGTGTTCAATCAATGCGTATTGATCTTTTACGTCAATAATATTATGATTTCAATTGAGATTATCAAGTAATTGAGTTGAAAATGATATCAACAGATGAAATTTGTTATCGTCTTTCATTCACACTGATATTTATGATATAACTGGTTACTCAGTATGGATAGAAAAACAAAAATTTTAAATCCACGATGCAGATGTATTCCACCGCTTCTAAGCTATGGAAGTACCGAGGGAATAGAGACCAATAAGAAGATTAAATACCTACTCGTTAGTTACTTCGAGTAGTCTACTCGTAATTTGAATAGTTGAAACACAATCGGAGAGAATAGAACACGTCTCTTGCATAGACGTTTTGGAAAACGTGCGTTTGTTCAGGGGTCCTATTGTCCTATCCTTGAGCATTCAAATCTTGAATATTCGCAAGCAAAGTCTCATTAAAAGTCATGGCGTAGCTACTCCAACAGAAAGGTTTGGTTTCAGAATATGTATTCGCGAGTATGATCACATGATGATGAATCGAATATATCTACCTTCTGCAAAACAGGTAAAAGGCCTGTGTTGATAGCAACCACTAGTTACCAATGTTCCTCGCGTTCCTGTGAAAATTGTTGCCAGCTGAAATTTCATAGGGCGGAATTCAACATGTAAAAATGGTAATTTGACCCGAAGTTAAGGCATTTTTCAACAAATCTAGTTCATACTGCTCTAGGTCACTCTATTTCAATAAAGATAAATCCGCATGACTCAAAAATTGGACCTCTGATGTCAAAATACAGTGTTTCAATTTTGTTCAAGAGTATTGGGACTTGAAAGTCGGAAACAAACATACTTGATTATTTTTGTACAATATTAGGATGAAAAAAAACAAGTTTCAAGTATAACCAGGTCTGTATTTCACCTCTTTATACTTCCTTTCGTACTTGGTTCAGCAAATATCTCTATTTTAAATAAAAATGAATTTTTTAATGAAAGATAAGAATATTTTCAGAGATTGAAAGGAGTTTAATTGAATGCGGTGTGAAACGGAAATCACGATTGAAATTCTTTCAATGCCGATTTTTCTAGATTCGTTATCAGCAAGTCAAAATACGTGGGAAAAAGGAAAAGAGGTTTCGTCATGAAAAACTGGAAGTCCCTTCAATAAAGTTATAAATTATTTAGTGAAAATTGATTTGATATTTTGTTTTTTGTGAATTACTCATCAAATGGCACATATAAGTTCTAGAAATTCCCTGAAAAAATATCAACTAAATTGAAATTAGATCTAGAAACAGGTGATGCAAAATTTTCATTCTCGATTTCTACACTCTGGTATGAAAATAATCAAAAACTGCAATAGTACCAAATTTTTTTGCCATACCCAAATTCCTCATTTCTCATATTGAAAAACTACCTGTTTCCCCAATATTTCACTCCCAGTGTTCGAAAATTGTCATAATCAATTGAACTGCTTTTATAAAAATTTCATTTTTCCCACCATTTAATTATTTATTGATAGAAGACATCTTCATTTTTTATTATTTTTTTCTTTGGTTGAGACTGGTTTTGGCAATTAATTTTTGAATATTTGGAATCGTTTTTTTTAACATCATAATGTCTTCTGTCTTTCATACACTGAAGAAAATATCCCGAAATACTAGGCCTTTCTGTAGGGAATTCACTAATTTTTATTTTTCTTGAGGGTTGCCTCTACCTACGAATTTTCGACACAACGCACAACCTAATCTTGAATATGCAATACACGTGATTTGGTCTTCACGCGCTTCGTTTCACGTAATAGGTACTTCTTTGAATCGACAATACGTTGGTGAAAACGTTTTGTATGCAGCAGTGCATGATCTTTTTACATCAGATCAAAAAAAAGTTCCAACCAGAGATTCTGTTCAAAGAATGATTTTGTAAAACAGGAAGAATAACTTTACTTACCTTTGTAATTCTGAATATATTCTTCAGAAACACCCCATTACTCAATATCGTTTAATGATAATTCATCTCCATAACTTGCAGAATGATTATGTTAACAGCGATTGAAAAAAAACAATACATGCACGAATAGTCGAGCTAATACCCGATTCGAAATGCAGTTGTACTCGGCGACTTCTGCATACTACTCTCTCTCTAAACAACAAATTTTTTCGAACTTGAACAAAATGAAAGAAGAACTTGAACATCCTCGTTTTGAAATCACCTGAGGAATATTTTTATAAAATAGTTTTACTTTCATAACACGCCAAAACTAACTTGTATTGAATACTCCACACGGGTACAGAGGTTAAATAAAGAAAAGACGAACTAAAGAGCAATGGTGACATTGACATATTCTGAACGGCGCCATTTCATCCAACAACCCATTTTTCACTAAACATAAAAATTGTTATTTTAACTATTGAATGCTTATATGTATAATCATTCCTTCACATATCAACACAGAGAACAACTTAAAAAAATATCTGATTTCAATGAAATATTGTGAGTTGTCGGCACGCCAATTCGTGTAAGGCCTCTCGTCCACTGGGAGCGGACAGCTGCGATAAGTAGCGAAATAAATTCGTCTGAATTCGCACGACAACGCACGAACAATCCTAACACATGGATCAGTAAGGGACCGCGTCCACTTGGCCCGTATCGTTCGTCCGTTTTCGTCCGATTAGGTACGAAATGCGAACCGATCCCGTTCTGATGGGGTTTGATTGCTATCTAGTGAAAAAAAAGATACACGAATGGACTGTGAAAAGTTGATTTTGGTTTTTCAAGAAAGGAAGTATCTATGGGACCAACGCTTTACGTGCATAACAAGTAACTTTTCGCATAAATGGGATTCACCCACATTTTCCGCCTTCGTCAATATCGCCTGGGCCTAATACGACGATGAATCAATGGTGATAATTCCAAAGTGAAAAGTCCTTCATCAGAATAATCAAGAAACCCGTTCCGAGAACGAATACTGAGGCAATAGACGCTGAGCATCGCACGATTTCATTAGAAGGCGTTTGCACGAATTCGTTGCTTCGAAGTTCGCAGCTTTCCGCTCCCAGTGGACGAGAGGCCTAACACGAATGGTTAACAAGAAGTGAAACTTCAAAGAATAGAATAATCATTCTATTGAAATAGACAAGCAACGTAGGTCAAAACTAACAAAACTGACAAACTATCCATTTCGTGGTACTTTAGTCCCTTCATTATCATATGGAAACTCAGCAAAAAGCAAAACTGGCCGTTGACAAACATAATTCGCTAGTGCGATGGAAAGCAAGAATGAGACGTCAGAATAGAAAGCAACACTTTCGCTGCGTTGAGAAGCGTTTCAACACATGCTAGTTCACCTTTAATATCTAATATACATTTTCCTTGTGACAAAGAGAGGACAGCGCAAGTGACGCTATAGTAGGTATTTACAGTTGATAATATACTGAAGGAAACGCGACCTCATACGGCCAAAATGAACTCGAAACGTTGTGAGGTATACATTTTCTTACTCTGAATCAATTATAAGTAACTCTTGCTATAAAGGTAAGGAAGGCGTTTTTCTTCGATTATTTTCTTCAATGCGAATATACGATGGAAAAGTCGAAGGCTGGTCTGTTTTACAGAGTTTTACAGCGGTTACATGAAGTAGACCTATAAACCGATTGAACTGATCAGAATAAATCGGGCTTTTGGCTCAATTTTCAGGTACTATTTCGGGTACAATATTATCCTTGTGTTCGTTTCCTGAGTTTTCTGCAAATAATCTCAACATAGATCCCTCCTTAACCGAACTCAATCATTTAAAATGCTTGCATTTACATGATTTTGAAAATTTTACCTTCAAGCAAACGCTTTCGTGTATAATGATTGAAGATAAAATACTCGACCTGCGGTTTCGGGATTTTTTCAAATTATCATACACTCAGTCATTTGCTAAGCACACATTTTAATCGATTAAACTTGGTGCACTCGAGATATAACCCCCTACAACTTTTTTTTGTAGAGACTACAAGCATGCAGTGATCTTTTCTTCGTCATATTAAGCCATCCTATGATTTGATATATGATCTCATCTACGGAAACCACATATGAGACACAAGAGTTCTGTATTTTTTTCTAGTTTGGCTTTAACAGATTCCAAAAGTAGAGACCATATTAAACCATATCGACGTGATTAGCTTGGGAAAGCACAAGAGATTCACACAAAATCGTTTCAGTTAATTTATTCAACAAATTCCCACTCGAGTATGAGAGTTTCAGACTACTTTAAGCTCTCTTCGCAATGAGTGATATGTATGAAAAAAAATCGCAAACAGTCATTGCAGGTAGTTTTTGCACTACCTTAGATTGTGAAGTAAAGTACCTCACCGTAGTCTTTACGTTAAGTCTGGTACAAATGGTGTGAACCTCTAACAGAAAAACGCCATATGCCGTTGGCGACCAGAGACTCAACCTTCCACTACAGCAAGTAGAGGAGACCCACTGCTAATGAGAATCCTCTTTGGTCTACTAGCAGAAGAAGCTGCAAACCCCCGGAGTAGATGCTGAGTTCATCATTTTTACCGTATGATAAGCCAGCTGTAAGATATATTTTCTACTTGGCAGCAAAGCTGGAGGTTTGTGCAGATTTCTCTACAAGTAAATCGAAGAGGATTGTTGTTCTCAGTTGGTCATTGGATATGCCCGCTGTGAGAGGGTTTCTCTACTTAGTGTAATGGGAGTTTGATTCCTTGGTATGCCAAAAGATGTCGTTTCGCCTTACAGGTTTACACCATCTACACAAGGAAAATACCGTTCAAAATGTTTTGTGTTTGCAAATCCAGCCGAGTGTCACTGAGGAGACCTATGGCGGATCGAAATAGCTGTCTGGCATTAGAATTGTACATGTAATCATTTGGAACATAGAAATTCTGATTTCTGTGGAGGGTTGCAGCTTTATCTGCAAGTAGACCGTAGACGACTCTCATTCGCAGTTGATCAATTGTGAAGGCTTCGCCGTACAATGTGCCCGCTCTTTGAGGTATTCTCTACTCAGTGTAGTGGGGGTTTGAGTCCTTGGTTTACCAGAAGATGGCGTTCCACCTCAAAGGTTTACACCATCTGCGCCAGATTAAGACTTTTGTGTTGTGTTCGCAAGTCCAGCCGAGTGTCACTGAGGAAAACCCATGACGGATCAAAACGGCTTTCTGGCATTGGAATCATGAATACAATCATTGTGTAAATCGAAATTCAGATTTTATATTCAGTATCAATATTCTTCTCCTGAAGATGACAACCTTGTTATCGGAACGCGCGTCGAGTGCATATAATATCAGTTTGATGTCATGGTAATTGATCTCTACAACAAGTTCCAGGCAATTTTTTTTGTGCCAATAGTGTGAAGTCAGTCGCTGCCGAAAGAGGTCTATCATGGTTTTCGGAGAGTAGTTTCTTGTCATACATCATTTGATACATTTTTCAATTCTGTATCCAACTCTTGCTTATTTTGGAGAATTGAGTTTCATTTTATTTTAAATAATCATCATACTTCAGAAGTTTTTCGGGATTGAGGGCCGTGTCCCGACATTTTATTCATATATTTATTTATTATCGCTTTTATTGGTAGAAATAAATCACAAGAAACATACATGAAAAAAATGAGAAAATAATCTACCAAAAGGCAGAGTTAGCTCGAGTTCACAAATATAATTTTCTTGAACTCGTTCGATAATGTGCAAAAAATGCTCACTGGGCGAAGGGATTTGGAATCAGAAGGATGGGGTGTTGTAGCTGGGGGAATAATGAAGGATTTTTTCCAGATTTGGGAAAAAAACGTTATTGAATTGAACTGGCCGATACTTGATGAAAATCCATATTAACAAAAATATATTACTGTTCCCTGTATGTTTTTCACTTACACTGGGTTTACAAACCCGCGGCACGTGTTTCGCTATTACAATAGCTTCTTCAAGCAAGATGAATGTATCTTGCTTGAAGAAATTATTGTAAGTGGGAAAGCCTTGTCGCGTTTTTGTAAACCCAGAGTATATAAAAATATTAAAGAAAATTTTATTTTTTTTTTTGTTAAAAAACGTTATTGCAAATGCAGAAATTGAAAATATGGGACAAAATTGAAAGCACCACGGGACAACTGTTCAACAACATGGAGTTAATTTTATCACATCATAGGCCCTAGATTTAATTGAAAGCAGAACTTAATGAATATCCATATCCGTAGTTGGTGGGAAGTTGAATTTTAAATAACAGGTTTTGTGTTGTTGAGATAACAATTCAGTACATCAGAATCAGGTAAAATATCACACTTAGATAAGATAAGTGTGTATTAATTGATATCAGAGGGATTTGTCAAATTTTCAGGCAAGGCTTCAGATCGCTGTTTTGAAGTTATATTTTTCATTCGTTTCCAGAATTTACTTCAATTGAGCTTTCTTCTCTCTCGTAATAGTGCGCTTAGTCTCATTTCTCAAATAATTATAATAATTAAAGTGGGCCACCTGTTTTGTGCGTTTGGATTCTGAGATCGCTTTATCTCTGAGAGAAATCATTTTCTTTATAACATCGGTAATCCAGGAAGTTTTGGGGCGGCTTATTCTCACAGTTCTCAAAGGAGCATGAAAGTCAAATAAGGCAATAATGATTTGGTTGAATAAATTGACTTTTACATCGGTATCATGTTCACGAAAAATGCAAAAGAAGTCTATGAGTTCAAGATCATGACTGAAACGTGTGCTATCAAACGATTCGAAATCTCGAAAAGTATAAAAAAATGATTGATCGCGATCGGTTTCAGTGCTGATAGAACATGAAACCATGAGGTGGTCGGTTATATTAGAGGCATCATCAACTCTGGTGTTTACTATAGGTACTGTTTCAGAGGAGATATTTATAACTTGATTGAGAGCGTAGGATTTTAAAAAACATTTAGGTTTTTTCGTGGACGCATTGTCAGTATCCAACATATCTATGTTGGAGTCACCTGTGATTAGTATTTCGTCAAATTTAGGCGCGACGCTACTAATGGAAAATTCAAGATCATCCAAAAATTCTTCTACCGAGAATGACGAGGGGTCTGTGCAAAACGCCGAGTGCATATTTTTTCATTATAAGAGATTCATGATATCCATAGCTGTTCAGTCTTGTTTTTTGGAATATTCGTCAGTTTTGCCTTGTACAACTGTTTTATGTATATGGCAACTCCGCCAACTCTGCCAACAGGTCTGTCGCATCTAAAAAGCTAATGGTCTCCAATACCAACTATCCGATCTGGAATATTCGGTGAATAGCCATGTTTCAGTAAGTCAGATGATTTCAAATTTATCCATAACCAAGTCTCTAATTTCCTCAATATGAGGAACAATCGACTTGACATACAAATGTGCTAATTTTAATTGAAATTGAATTTTTAATTGAAAGATCCAATAATTAGGCCCAGTTAGATAACTTTCGACTCACCAGCCTTCACAGATGTACTCGGTCGTAATGCACATGGACATGGGAAAATGAATGGAGTTTTTATGAGGTGTGGAACGGCTTTAACAAAAAAAATACGTGAGCTCAGACAAACACGTCTGTCTCGTACGCATCAATCGGGTATACACACGAGTTCCGGAGCTTTCAGCTGCATCATCATTCTAGCGGAACATAGTTATTTCGATGGGAATTTGATGGAGAAATCGCTTCTGATGAATTCGATAACCCAAAATGTCCAATAGACCAAAATATTGAAACTGCTTTGATTTTTAATTTCAGACCTCGATACTCGATCCGACGGAAACTATTGTTAGAATAAATGAAGATTACTGAATACTTTAGAATGGCTCGTCCGATCTTCAGAAGCAAACTAGCATTGGACTGATAGATAGAGAATTGAATTACCAAGTGTCACGAGCCTCTATTTCTATTTGAAATACAATTGACACCCATCTCTCGGCGACGACTAATGTCAAACAAAGATTCATCTTCACACTGTAGTCAGTCGTTTGACGTAAAACTCTGTGTGAACTCCATGTCTAGTCCCGGTCAGAACTTAAAAAGGGGAAGGGACTTTTTACGGCCGCACTGTATATAATTCAATTATTCATATAATATCAATCAAATACAAACATGGATATAATCGAGATTCTCAAGATATTCCCGAAAAAAATGCATGGAATATTTCACCTAATGATATTCCATACGTTATATTTTTAGAATAATCTGTACGGCAGATTTGCGAAATATTGAAGAAGGCAAGATTGGTGAACTCAGTGAACTGTTCGAATCTCTCCATGTATCTATTCTTGCGTAGTGGAATGTGTAAAAACAGTTAATCTTCACCACCCTCGATTCGTGAAACAAATTATTTCGAAAGTGTATATCAGAAGTGCCAACATTTCGTTGAAAGATTGGGCTTGGCTTCGAAATCTATATGCATATTGCTAAGAACGATGATATCAGATCCAAGTGATTCCAGCACCATCTCCCAGTGATTGTTAGTGCTCGAAGCTACCAGATCGAAATCATGAAGAAAGACTCTCGAATCGTGCCAAAGTTAAAGTTTCAAAAAAGTGTCTTGCATTCGAACTGTTTAATAAATTAGACGTGAGAGTGAAATGTAAAATATCTCATGGAATAATATGAACATATGCAAATACATGCTTGTCCAATTGTGAAATATTCATTTTTATTCCGAGGATACTATATATATACATATTCTTGAAATATTCATAAAATGATAAATTTCCAGAAAGAATATCAGAGAAAAAATAATCGGATCGTAAAAGTTCTTTGTTGGAGCTCTATTAGCCAATCACTATATCAAAAATACTTGCCATCAAGCTGTCATGTTCAGAAGGATTCACACTCAACCGAAACATTATTGTTAGTGCTATTTATTACGTACACTAGCAATCTGAAAATGATCTGACTACAAGTACAATTCCATCAGTGAAATACGCGTCTTCAGGTTCCCATAGCATACTCCTAATAGTAGTTTGACTTCAATCAACTATGGAAGTTAGCTGAAGAGGGGACCGAATAGAATCGGTCATCTGTGGCTATTCATGCCACTACTTTTTTTCTCAGACATGCCAATGCATCGAGATAGATGTCGCATACATTCTCAATGAATTTCAAGCTACTGTCTTTGGAAAAGTTGGTGATTCATGATCATTATTAAGACAGTTCACAAATTATGTGTTGAGAAAATTCTTGAACTGGAGAATGCCTTCATCGTCTTTGTATAATCACCAGACAACGAACTATCTGCGGTGAACTGAAAAAAAAACATCAATGCCATGAAACAACCGCTTTTTATCCTAGCTCCTTGTTGTGTTATTGACCAAATTCTCAAAAGGCTCGGATTTAATGGAATTAAGAGCAAATGAATTGAGTTTTGCGGGGATTTACGGAAACGTTAGTCTCACACTAATTGGGGATTTCTTTCGATGGACCTTCTCGTTATATTGACGGAGGTTTTTATCTGTTCGGCGATCGGGCAAACAAAAAATTGATTCTTGCTGCAGGAGGCAGGGGATTATCTAGCCATTGATCTGTTAGTAACGATGCGTATGGTGGAATTCAGGAACGATTCGGGAAGTGGGAATTTAAAATGGAAAGAGAATCAATGAAAATTGAAAGTGGTATATATTTCCCGAGCATAGCAAGAGCTATGCATTTTCCAGTCGAGAACGACACAAAAAAGAATTGAATCAGAACGGGTTCTCAGAATGATGGAAGATCGATGCGTGAAGTGAGTAGAATTTTCATCACCGCAAGGAACAAAGCATTTCTTACAAGATGTACTTATGTACTGCCAGTCTAGCTCAGGAGTTGAAAATCTAGAAATCTCCTCATAGTGGTACTAAAATGTGGTCTAGGGCTCATTTGATTCAGAATGATGCCTAGAAAAATGTGCAAAAACGTTTTATCTACCAGTAAAGTAATTCGATAGTTATCAACAAATTGAACTGTTAAAAAAAGGGGGTTCAATATTTTCATATAAAACGCTGTTTCGTGAATAACTCACCGACGGATCAACGCACACCTTTAACCGCTGATCTTAGAGACCTGAAACTTGGGGGGGTTCTTTGTATGGCGTAGGGATTCAATAAAGAGGGGTTTTCCGAAATTCCACTCCTCAGGGGGTGAAAGACAGTGGCAAAATTTGTATGGGGCAACGTCATGCCTTGGTCTTATCTACCTCGAACTCTGCATCAATATCCTTTAGCAGAATTGATGAAAGGCGTGTTTGGTATATCAATGGAATTATTCGCCTAACGGGGTTGAAAACGAAAAGTTATTTTGTGGGTAAGACGTAGGCATCCGATGAGAAAAAAATTTCCCAGATTCCACCCCGATGGAGGGGGGGTCGAAGTCTGTTTTTCTAAAGTCAACTCCTAAAAGGGTGAAAACCGGGTGCGAAGTTTGTATGCGACAACGTACCTCCTTGGTCCAATATGCTTCAAATTTTGCATTCAACAGAACTGATGGAGAACGTTTTCATTATTTTATTGAAATTCATCACATAACGTGGTAAAACAAAGGTCTATAACATTTTCAACTTCTATCAACACTCTTTCGAGTGCACTGAAAAGGGAAAGCCTTGTGATAAAACATAGAACTAAGAACTGCACAATATAATTAATCTGGTCAATCTGGACATTCGATGATACAGACACTAAGCTGAAAATCAATGAAATTGAACAAAATATAATTATAAATTAAATTTCGAAATTCCCCACCATTCTATTGTATGGAAAAAAACTATTCAAGACAAAGGTCAAAAAAATTAGTTTATCGCGATTTTCAGGTAAGCAGTAAGTTTTATTACCACAAAAATATTCCAGACCAAAATGGGAGATCATCATATTATCTACGCAGAACGTATCAATGCTTTTTTTCTCACGAGCAACCCTTTCTGAGATAATACCATCCAAAAAGTTGAAAAAAGTTGTAATCGTCATAATATGGACACGTTTCTAGGCCACCTAGGAGGTCTTGTACATTGCGCGTTTTTTCAACGTGGTTACCCCAGTAGGCCTATTCCACGAGCAAATTATGATCCTGTTCAATTTGTAAATACTGGAAAGTAACGGAAATTAGCGAAAATTGGAAAAAATAAAAGTGATGTCAATTGAATATAAGCCATGAAGCTTATTAGTCCCATTCGAATTCTTCTTCATCTTCATTTTGTGAGCAAGTAAATTGCGATGATAGCGACGTATCGCATGACATCTCCGCGAGGCCTGATTGTGATTTAGACTTGAAAGACCTTTAGTCTAAGTGCCAGTGACAATTTTGCGTGATTGTATAGTTGAGACCTATATTTTGAGGAAGTGTTGTGGAGGGCCGAACTGAGTGCCATCCGTGAGGACAGGCCCTGAGCGGGGTTCCAAGGAAGTGGCAGAACGCCCCCAACTTGCGAAAAATCGCGCATCTTTTTATTACTTAGTTAGGGCTCATATTTTTCCCAGCAGTCCTCTGGTAGCCAACACTCATCGAGATAACATTGGCGGGTCGATTGGACGGTTCCGAGTGGGTTGCGGAGCGCCCTTAACATGTCGGAAAATCGTTAAACTTTTAACTATTCAGTTAAGCTTCATTTTCTAGAATGTTATTGTGCTGACATTTTTAAGTGTGTATGACAATTGGCGGAACAAAATGGCGGTTCTGAATACATGGCAGAATGACTTACTTGGATGTTCCGTATGCGCGCCCTCATTTCATCACTTCTGTCGCACAATAATGTATATTATTAATGCTTTAAATTCAAATAATGATTCATTTCATTTATTGAGGATGTTTATAATGAACACAAGCATTAATTTACCTTTATAACGAATATTTCAATAGACGTATGTTGAAAACTTATACTTGAAAATGGGAAAAAAATTAATTCGCGAATAATTTTGCAAATATTATACGTAAAAGTACATGTGTTTTTTGTAGCAAATCAAATTCTTTACAAAAAAGGTTCAGTATCACTTTTTTATATCCCGCTTAGTTTATAGGATATAGTGGAATGAAAAAGTGTAATAATAAAATTTTACTTTAAAACGCTTATATCTTTTGAACTATGACAAATACAAGATATACGAATCAGAGGATGTTTGTAGATAATTTAATTAAGAAAAAGCTATTTCTATTTTTTAACGCATCTCACGTAGTTTCGGTAATATAGAGTGAAAACAAAAAAATTAATAATCAGTATAATATCATTATAGCAGCATCATGATTCATTGAAAACGCAATATATAAACTGTTGTTACGTTCAAATTTTATGCTAAGTCATATTCTTAAATAATGAAAGACACTATGAGGATACTACCTACCTAACATTTTATTCAAATGATGAACATTGTACGTAGTAAAAGGATAAATTTGTTAACATAACTGCTCCTCGTATAAAAGTCACTTTATACCCGTGGATTGAATAACCATGTAGAATGGTGATCGTTAGTTTGTGCTTGCAGTCAACCGCATATTGGTACTTGTTCGTCAGTTCACCAGCCAATCTACTTCCTTCGGTCTACAGGTATTTCGTAATATACCGTTCAGTACACCAGTGTGAAGTTGGCAGCCAATTTTCAGCAGCCAAACCTACGGAAACACCCGAACAACCATAGGCGTCGGTGGCTGCTGAAAAATTTTTCTAGAAGGGTCACGAAAAATCAATTCACGTTGCACCGTGCGATGATTTTATCTCACGTAACGATCCTTGTGAAGAAAATAAAGTAGCTATACGAATATATGAATTATCAATCCAGAATATCAGGAACTATGTATCATTTTGACAAGAATCAGAACCGACTCGGGATGTTGAGGAATTTATATATTCTCAACGAAATATTGGTTATTTTGAAGCAGTGGATGGGGAAGTAAATTTGATGGATAATAAAATAATTTTATTAGAAAATATTGTTTTCCTATCTTTGACGCCCGGTATCAACTCTTAAATCACGTGATAGTATTGATATTATGTGCTTCGATGATGATCATAAACTGAGTTCCTTAGGAGGGGGGTGAGGGAGTTATTTCCTCGGAATAATGCTAAAAATAATTGAAAAAAATAATACTAGACATTGAGCAACGGAGTATCACATCAAAATGAATGAAAAATGACCCAAAAATGTTCGACAGTCCCATATATCGATAGATGATCTCCTTAGCGAGGGGATGAGAAAGTAAATTTGGTGAATTTTAAAACAATTTTCTTTGAAAATATTATTTTCCTATCTCTAACGCGCGGTATCATCTCTAGAATCACGTGATAGATATTATGTGCTTCAATGGTGATCAGGAACACAGTTCCTTGGCAAGGGGTAAGGGGGGTATTTCTTCGAAATATTACTAAAATTAATTCAAAAAGATCATTCTGGACATTCAGCAGCGGCGTATCACATCAAAATGAATGAAAAATGTCCCAGAAATGTTCGAGAGTCCCATATATCGATAGATGATCTCCTTAGCGAGGGGATGGGAAAGTAAATTTGGTGAATTTTGAAATAATTTTCTTTGAAAATATTGTTTTCCTATCTTTAACGCGCGGTATCATCTCCAAAATCACGTGTTAGCATCGATATTATGTGCTTCAATGATGATCAGAAACTCAGTCCCTTAGGAAGGGGAAAAGGGGGGTATTTCCTCGAAATATTATTCAAAATAATCTCAAAAAAATCATTCTGGACATTTAGCAACGGCGTATCACATTAAAATGAATGAAAAATGTCCCAAAATTAATGTCCCAGAAATGTTCGAGAGTCCCATATATCGATAGATGATCTCCTTAGCGAGGGGATGGGAAAGTAAATTTGGTAAATTTTAAAATAATTTTCTTTGAAAATATTGTTTTCCTATCTTTAACGCGCGGTATCATCTCCAAAATCACGTGTTAGCATCGATATTATGTGCTTCAATGATGATCAGAAACTCAGTCCCTTAGGAAGGGGAAAAGGGGGGTATTTCCTCGAAATATTATTCAAAATAATCTCAAAAAAATCATTCTGGACATTTAGCAACGGCGTATCACATTAAAATGAATGAAAAATGTCCCAGAAATGTTCGAGAGTCCCATATATCGATAGATGATCTCCTTAGCGAGGGGATGGGAAAGTAAATTTGGTAAATTTTAAAATAATTTTCTTTGAAAATATTGTTTTCCTATCTTTAACGCGCGGTATCATCTCCAAAATCACGTGTTAGCATCGATATTATGTGCTTCAATGATGATCAGAAACTCAGTCCCTTAGGAAGGGGAAAAGGGGGGTATTTCCTCGAAATATTATTCAAAATAATCTCAAAAAATCATTCTGGACATTTAGCAACGGCGTATCACATCAAAATGAATGAAAAATGTCCCAGAAATGTTCGAGAGTCCCATATATCAATAGATGATCTCCTTAGCGAGGGGATGAGAAAGTAAATTTGGTGAATTTTGAAATAATTTTCTTTTAAAATATTGTTTTCCTATCTTTAACGCGCGGTATCATCTCCAAAATCACGTGTTAGCATCGATATTATGTGCTTCAATGATGATCAGAAACTCAGTCCCTTAGGAAGGGGAAAAGGGGGGTATTTCCTCGAAATATTATTCAAAATAATCTCAAAAAAATCATTCTGGACATTTAGCAACGGCGTATCACATTAAAATGAATGAAAAATGTCCCAGAAATGTTCGAGAGTCCCATATATCGATAGATGATCTCCTTAGCGAGGGGATGGGAAAGTAAATTTGGTGAATTTTAAAATAATTTTCTTTGAAAATATTGTTTTCCTATCTTTAACGCGCGGTATCATCTCCAAAATCACGTGTTAGCATCGATATTATGTGCTTCAATGATGATCAGAAACTCAGTCCCTTAGGAAGGGGAAAAGGGGGGTATTTCCTCGAAATATTATTCAAAATAATCTCAAAAAAATCATTCTGGACATTTAGCAACGGCGTATCACATTAAAATGAATGAAAAATGTCCCAGAAATGTTCGAGAGTCCCATATATCGATAGATGATCTCCTTAGCGAGGGGATGGGAAAGTAAATTTGGTAAATTTTAAAATAATTTTCTTTGAAAATATTGTTTTCCTATCTTTAACGCGCGGTATCATCTCCAAAATCACGTGTTAGCATCGATATTATGTGCTTCAATGATGATCAGAAACTCAGTCCCTTAGGAAGGGGAAAAGGGGGGTATTTCCTCGAAATATTATTCAAAATAATCTCAAAAAAATCATTCTGGACATTTAGCAACGGCGTATCACATCAAAATGAATGAAAAATGTCCCAGAAATGTTCGAGAGTCCCATATATCGATAGATGATCTCCTTAGCGAGGGGATGGGAAAGTAAATTTGGTGAATTTTAAAATAATTTTCTTTGAAAATATTGTTTTCCTATCTTTAACGCGCGGTATCATCTCCAAAATCACGTGTTAGCATCGATATTATGTGCTTCAATGATGATCAGAAACTCAGTCCCTTAGGAAGGGGAAAAGGGGGGTATTTCCTCGAAATATTATTCAAAATAATCTCAAAAAAATCATTCTGGACATTTAGCAACGGCGTATCACATTAAAATGAATGAAAAATGTCCCAGAAATGTTCGAGAGTCCCATATATCGATAGATGATCTCCTTAGCGAGGGGATGGGAAAGTAAATTTGGTAAATTTTAAAATAATTTTCTTTGAAAATATTGTTTTCCTATCTTTAACGCGCGGTATCATCTCCAAAATCA
>JAVJAQ010005846.1:0-45739 GCA_032362365.1 Zygogramma bicolorata
AATATTAGCTTCAGTAATTCAATTGCATAATCAAAATTCAAGGTGGCCATTATTGAGTAATATTTCAATTCAAATAGTACCAAATCAGTAACTAGAATTCAGTTGGTAACACACTGACACCCCAGGCCCTCAGCCACAACTCAATTGTCAACTTCATAATTCAAATCAATGTCATACTTCAATTAGTAAAACTGACAAGCTCATGTGAGAGCAACGTCCAGATTTTAACCTGAAAAATTTTAATCAAGTTTTAATTATGTATCATGTTTCATCGTCAACAATGTCCCATCAATTCATCTCTAACATCAATGTAACCATCCTCAAATAAGATGTAAGTCATTAGTAATTAATATTTTAGAATTACTTTACAACTTTTTTATATATTATTGTAGTTTCCCTGATGATGGAAATAAAATTTTCCGAAAGCTTGGACTAACTTAAAAGAGTACTCCTTTACTTGCTGAAACACCCCACTATCCACTGGTTCTATATATATATATATATATATATATATATATATATATATATATATATATATATATATTGATTCAACCAACTTTGACAGACCCAGTACGTTCATCAGGCAACCACAGACCCACCAGAAATAAGCAATTTCACGGAATATATTGAATGGCTAATTGGCTATTTTAGTGCCCCGAATATAAGCATACTTTGAGGGGAAACGATTTATTGGAAAAAAAAATTCGTTACATCCGTAAGTCTCTCTCAATCCCACAATATTCAAACGCCTTTCCAGACCAATATATCAACTCATGGATATCAGACCGACGTTCCCGCTCCCAGCGGTGTTGCCATGATTATGGGCTTGATAACGTCAGGTGTATGTCATATCTGCATTAAATCATTCCTCTTATTGTTTGTCAGATTCATTTATCGGTATGGAGTTCAATAGTGAATGTTTGAGAATGATTGCTTATGAGGTAGGCTTACCGGACTGATTCGTATCTATTCCTCCAGACCTGGATCCTTTCAGATATTAAAATACACTGAGTAAATGTGTCGGTTCACGTATTCAATTGTATGAACCGCCCTTCATTTACCTATTCAACACATGTTCATTTATGCGAATCGCCATGGCAATGATCACATGTATTTTATTTCGAGGAACTGTAATAAACAGCTAAGGCAATAGTTTTAGTGAAGAAACAGTATTTTTAATTTTTCTTGCGAATTGCCGTTCAATTGGATTTTCAGTAGTAGTTCAATCTATTCGGCAAACTTTTGATTTGAGCGACTATTTTTGAGAAAAGCAATATTTCGAAATACTTGTATTTTACTATTTCATTGTTCACAATGGAATGTTTGATTCAGTTCAATATTGTTCACATTTTTTTTGATTGAGGTCGAGTAAAATCCATTTTCTGAACCACCATGTAGATATAAAAGTTAAGGGAAGAGGAATGGGCACTTTTGATAAAGTAGACTTTTTCGTCGAAAATAACGTTTTTCATATATTCAAAAATAAACTCCTTTTTCTCGTGCGACCTCAATCGGGGCATATTTTTCCGAATTCTATATAATTTATATAAGCAATCATTCGAAAATATCATCACTTTTAACCACAATTAGCCTTGGAGAGTGACCAATTGTTCACACAGAAGAAAGCAAGGTGGTGAAAACATCTCCAACCTCGTCTTCTTCTATTTGAAACGTCATTCTGCTCATCGGAAGTCATGTGTTCTGGTCCCCTTAACGTGTACACACCAATGCAGTTATAAAAAACAAGCTATTTGACACGAAATCACAGTTATTACTCACTATCGCAGTACCAAAAGGACAGGAAATATATAGATACGCAATTTCTTCTTTGAGAACACTAAACCTCTTCAAATACTACGGTATTAGTTTCCAGAAATAGTACGCTACCGTTTTATTGGCCATCTTCTCGAGTACAAAATCCAGCGCACTCCATCGCTCAAGGCCAGTCTTTTTTTATTGCCGTTGATATGTCAGTTCGTAATCCAAACGCTGTCTATTTGCAGTAATCCTCATAAATCATAATTGAGATATGATAATGATTGGCCTGCCAAACACATTCATTAAAATGAAGCAAGAATGTGAAACATATTTCAACCTTTACGTAGGCAATTGACATTTACAAAGAATGACAATCACGACGTGTTGAAAGCTTCATCAAATGTGTCGATATGGAATTTCACTTGATACACAAAATTCATTTCAATTATCCTTGCAAATATTTTTTTCTTGTTCATTGCATAACATTTTTTCGAATGATTCTGAAAAAAAAATTGTATAGAAACCTCGGCGAAGGAAATGATTAACTTTCCGCCTCAGTATGTGATTATTATTCCGCCACTGAACCTGATCATTCTCATCTGATAGATCTTTTTCAGTAACAATACATGATGAAGAGGTTTTCACAATAATCCTTTCCCAAAAATTGTTAATGGTGTTGAAATTCAAATAAAAAACACAGAAACATTCATTAGAAAAATATTCTAATATGTCAATCAAATGTTCATCACTTTGGAACGGCTTGTTCGATCCTCAACAGATTGAAAATTAAAACATATAAACTGTACTTGTAATTGATATATATATTTCTGCATCTACTTATTAGGTATATATGTATTGATAAAAGTGAATATTTTCCCATACAAAACAAAATTTATTAACTTCAATTGGTCAATTGACCGGTAGATTTTTAGCTGATTCAAGACAGACGCATTAAATTAATATAAGAACGATAATAAAAGCAAACCAGTGTTGATTTGAAAACTCGAGTTCCTTCCAAACGATGACACAATTTGGAAAAAGATGACGTCATTGGTGTGTATTCTCTCTTCGCATATACTTCATTTGAAGTCGATATCTTGCCCCGTTAGAAAGTGTGAAGGGGAAGGTAGAACTATGTTTATAATGAAAGTGCTTCAACATTCTTTCGATTTTTTTTTCAATTTGATTTAATATACATCTCTTTCAGTATTGAATGGTATCATTTTGAGGGGTTCATTTCAAAATTGTTCGAATAACGGATTCAAATCAAATTATAGATGCTTGACTCCAGATACGTTGATTAAATCCAATTATGAAATACTGTACAGAAACTGGTAATTTTGACAGATTTGAAAAGACTATGTCTGTGAAATAATGGCCAAGTACATATTTCTCGAATCAGATTTAAAGTTATCACCCAAAATATATGGAAAAGTAAATAAAAAGTGAATATATTGAGTTTTTTGTGATATTTCGAAAGTACTATGTATCGTGGGAAGTTATTAGTTGACTTAGCAACACGTGATTCACCAGGTGAGTTATTTCAATATTGATTCGGTATGGTTACAACCATCATATTTTTTCCTCAGTTGCAAAAGTGCGGCGGCAAAATAGCTCAAGGAGGAAAACACAAAATGCAAGTGAGAAACAGGTGAAGACAGTTTGTAATTTTTCATTGAAAGTTAAATCGCATTAAAAGGAGTATACGAATGGAGATGAATTAATATGACTTGCACGAAATGATTATCATTGAAAGGAATAATAGCCAAATAATGTACTTTTGTACCATTAAAATCATTCATGCGCCTTTTTTGCGCGAAAACTTGAACACACATCTTTTGAAAAAATGGTTTTTCAAGATGAAAATTTTGCCGAATGTTCTCCAGATCATTTTTATTTTTCACGAAATATTAAATGATGTACTGAAATCTCAGTGAAAATTGATGTTTCTCAATGAGATGGTAATATTGAGACAGGTGATTTATGGAGGCTATTCGCAGATTTCCATATGAACTCCAAGTTGCCGCTGTTTAGAAAAAAAAATCATCATAATCTCAGTATCATCCTAGATGTTCACGCCAACCTTAGTAAAGTTCGCACAGTATCTTGGCTGCTAGGAGATGAGAGGGCGATAGGCCGCACGCGTTTTTTTCTTTGTTTTTGAAAATGTTTGAAGTTGCGATGTATTTTGCTGTCATTGTCAATATAGAGCTTCATATTTGTTGATGATCATTTCATCTATTCAAAATAAAACGAGAATAGGTAATGAACATGGTCCTTTGAGCGGATATACTACAACTACAATCCAGTAGGAAGAGCCATAAGAGAAAGCTACAATCGAACTTGAACGTGCAATCAACAAGAACAAACTGACCAGACAAATATTGATTGAAGCATCACGTAGATGATGCTATAATTCAGCTGGCCGACTACAATATAGAAGCAAGCAAGAAGAAAGCAGCGGTGAGACGTTTCCATTTATTCCTTCCTTTACTCCATCCTTTCTCCTTTGTCAATTTGAAATTGCGCTATTTGGGAAAAGTTGTGGTTTATTCAACAAAAAAATGGATGAACTCAAACAACTGATTAGGAAAAGGGGCGCGTTGAAAGGTAGGCTAACAATTTTCATGAATTTTTTGCAAGACATTTGTGATAAAAATGAACTTGATCAACTAGATGTAATCAAACTGAATGAAAGATCAACTAATGCTGAGAATTATCTTAATGATTTCAATGAACTTCAATTTGAAATTGAGTTGTTAGAAGATGAATCAAAACAAGATGAGCAACTAAAAGAAAGGGAACAATTTGAAAATTCATATTATGAGGCTATTGCGCTATCAAAAAATATTTCTCGAAAATATACGGGAAAAAATGATGATGTGCAATCAATTCATTCTAGCATTTCACATACGGGGCATTCAGATACTTCATCAATGGACGGTATAAAATTGCCTGATATTTCTCTACCAAAATTCAATGGAAAATTTGAGGACTGGCTAGAATTCAGGGACATCTTCAAAAGTTTGATCCACGATAATAAAAGACTTGGTGATATGCAAAAGTTTCACTATTTACGAAGTGCTCTTGGGGGAACGGCAGCCGCTTCTATTTCTAAAATTAAATACACAGCGTCTAATTATGAAGTAGCTTGGTCTACACTTACAAGTAGGTTTGACAACACAAAAAAGTTGATTCATGAACATATCAAAGCAATTTTCTCCATTCAAAGTATACAAAAACCAACTTCTGAAAAAATTCAAATGTTGACGGACGATATCAATAAACATTTAGGTTCTATCGAGCAGTTGGGACAGAATGTTGATAATTGGGATCCTTTATTGATATTCTGGCTCACTAATAAACTAGATACTGCTTCTAACTTAGAGTGGGAAAGAGAAACTGCAAAACAAGAAGATTCTCCAAAAATAAATACATTTTTGTCATTTTTACAAAGACGTGCTAACTTCATTGATACTTTAGAGTCCAGAGATAACATGCATATAAATAAGCAAGAGTTTAAAGGTATAGTGAATAAAAATTCAAAATTCAACAATATCAGATGCTCGTCAACTTCAAAAAATATGTGCGTTTTTTGTAAAAAAGAACATTCAATTTACACTTGCCAAGAATTTCTGAAGTTAAACATATCCCAGAAGAGAGATTTTGTAAAAAGATCGAACCTTTGTTTCAATTGTTTGAGAGGTGGACATTCGAAAAAGAGGTGCAAGCTAGGGCCTTGTAGAGAATGTAAAGCATGGCATAATACAATATTACATGATAAAAATGAGGCAGAACAGGCTCCGGCGGCGATCTCAAGTACGTCGGAAGCTATAATAGAACCTAACACTTCGGCGTCCTCGAATACCTTCAGCAGTGGGGTAGCGATTCCATTGCCACAACAGGTAATTCTATCAACTGTTTGCATACTCGTTGCCGATCAATTCAATAATTTTCACAAAATAAGAGCATTACTAGATTGTGGTTCGCAAACCTCATTTATAACTGAACAATTGCAGAAAAAATTAGGTATTGAAATACAAAAAACTGATTTAACAATTTTTGGTATAACAAACACCACTTCAAATGTTGAAAATAAATGTAAGGTATTCATCAGGTCAATGCATGGCAAATTCGAAACTAACTGCAATTGTTATGTGTTGAAAACAATTACTGGTGTAATGCCAAGTTGTAGATTTAGCACAAAATATTGGTCTATTCCAAATAATATTAAATTGGCTGATCCGCTATTTTATGAGCCCAGTCCTATCGACATGCTCATTGGTGCCGATATATTCTGGACAATTTTGGGGGCAAATAAAATATCTTTAGGAAAAAATATGCCATTGTTATATGAAACTTCTTTAGGTTGGGTAGTCTCAGGGCAATTGAGTATCAAAGAACCAACAACAAACATTTCTTGTCATATAAGTGTCAATCAAGAGTTGCTAGAAATGATATCCAAATTTTGGGAAGTCGAAGAGCTTCAGGAACACAAAAAATTATCCGAGATTGAACAATTTTGCGAAATTAACTTCATTAAAACTACAACTAGAGATGCAAGTGGGCGATTCACAGTTACCATGCCACTGAAACAAAACCCATCAATTCTGGGAGAATCACAACTGCAAGCCAAAAAACGTTTCTTTGCACTAGAACGCAAATTTCGACGGGATTCCCGTTTGTACGATCGTTATAAAGAGTTTATGTTGGAATACCAAGACCTCGGTCATATGACTCTCGTCAACAATGAGGTAAGAGACAGCACCTTCGAATACTTCATGCCACATCACGGGGTTATAAACGAAAAAAGCTTAACCACTAAATTAAGGGTCGTATTCGATGCCTCTTCACCATCAAGTAACGGTCTATCCTTAAATAACATTCAAGCAGTTGGACCAGTCCTGCAGGATGATCTACTTTCAATTATTCTAAGGTTTCATAAGCACAATTATGTCATTTCATCAGATGTTTCTAAAATGTACAGGCAAGTTTTAATTGCATCCGAGCAACGAAATTTACAAAAAATATTCTGGCGAGAAAATCCGAACTCTAATCTCAACATATATACATTGAATACAGTCACATATGGTCAAGCTTCTGCAAGCTATCTCGCTATACGTTGTTTGTTCAGTCTAGCGGAAGAAATACAGAAAAGTATGTCCGAGATAGCTGATGTCATCAGATACGATTTTTACGTCGACGATCTGTTGACCAGCGCATCTACAGTTGAACAAGCTCGATATATATGCGAGTCAGTTTCGAAAACTCTCGAATCAGGAGGTTTTCTACTCAGGAAATGGATCTCAAATAATCCACATTGCCTTGAGAATGTAATTAGTTACGGTTCCAAATATGACATACTTGAGTTCACAGACGATAGCAAAATGAAAACACTAGGTTTAACCTGGTCCTGTAAAAACGATGAACTTTTGTACAATATTAATGTCGATTCAATGGAATCGAAGGTAACTAAACGTTCTATATTGTCTATTATTGCAAAAATCTTCGATCCGTTAGGCTTAGTCAGTCCCTGTACCATTATAGCTAAGACATTCATGCAGAGGCTATGGGCGGATGAACATTCGTGGGATGACACAATAACAGGTGCTTTGTCAGAGATTTGGATGAAGTTCCAAAGCGAGCTTCCAAAACTAAATGATTTGAAACTAAACAGGCAAGCAATTTGCAAAGATGCCGTTTCTGTTCAACTACATGGATTTGCAGACTCCTCTGAAAAGGCCTTTGGAGCCTGCATTTATCTGAGAAGAGGCAATGTTCATACAGCCCTTCTATGTGCAAAATCTAAAGTAGCGCCAATGAAAGCGACCACAATTCCTCGATTAGAACTATGTGCAGCTTTACTTTTAGCACGTTTATTTGACAAGGTCAAGGGCTCTATGAAAATGAGTTTCGAGTCTTCCACCCTTTGGTCAGACTCAACTATCACCTTAGCGTGGATACGCACAAGTTCGAATTTATTGAAAACGTTCACGGCTAACAGAGTAGCAGATATCCAATCTCTGACTAAAGACGTTGAATGGAGATACATTCCCTCTCATGATAATCCTGCTGATATTGTTTCGAGAGGAATTTATCCTAGTGAAATTTTAGATTGTAAGCAATGGTGGCACGGACCATCATGGCTTTTCGAAAATTCATCAACTTGGCCAATAATTACGAATAAAATTATTGACTTACCTGAACTCAAGTCTCAGGCTCTGATCAATGTTGAGTCTGTACAATTGAATTTCCCATTTGAGAGGTTTTCAAATTTTTCTAGAATGCAGAGAACTACCGCATATATTCTACGGTTTAAGCACAATTGTCTTCATAGGAATGACAAAAGCGTTGGACCTCTTACTGTACAAGAACTGACCAATGCATTGAATTGTCTGATTAAAATTTGTCAACATCATTGTTTCTATTCAGAAATACAGGATTTGAAAAATAATACAGCTTCAAGGTCAAACGGTGCATTATCTACTCTCAGCCCTTTTCTAGATTCTGATAATATTTTGAGGGTTGGAGGTAGGTTGAAATATTCAGATTTTCAGTACAACAAAAAACATCCTATCTTGATTCATTCAAAACACCATTTTACCAAGTTGTTATTCCTTCATGAGCATAAACGGCTGTTACATGGTGGTTCCCATCTTCTCTTGGGAACCATAAGAGAGGTCTATTGGCCTTTGGCTGGTAGAAATTTGGCCCGTAATACTGTTAAAAGGTGCGCAAAATGTTTTCGATTCACAGCAAAGGCAGTTCAACCAATCATGGCGAATTTGCCGAGAGACCGAGTAGTACCATCTAGAGCATTTACTGTAGTAGGCGTCGATTACGCAGGTCCTTTTGTTATTAAAGATTAAAGGGAAAGATTAAAGGGAAGGGGCTGCCGTTCAACCAAGTGTTACATAGGTTTGTTCATATGCCTTTCAACTAAGGCAGTTCATTTAGAGCTGATTTCAAGTTTGTCCTCAGAAGCGTTCATTCAAGCATTATATCGTTTTGTATCAAGGAGAGGTAAGCCATCTAAAATTATGTCTGATAACGGGACTAATTTTGTTGGGGCTCAACGGGAGCTTCGGAATTTTTTAAATAATAATAAGGATGGAATAATAGGCACTGCATCTTCTCAAGCTATAGAATGGCATTTTATACCGCCCTATTCCCCACATTTCGGAGGTCTATGGGAGGCAGCTGTTAAAAGTGTTAAGCATCATCTTAAAAGGATTATTTCTAATGTTCCATTATTATTTGAAGAATTTTCCACAGTTCTCTCTCAAATAGAGGCAATTTTGAATTCGCGTCCTCTTTGTCCATTGAGTTCAGACCCAAACGACTACGGGCCTCTGACCCCGGCCCATTTTATTATTGGAAAATCACTTGGTGCTGCACCAGATCAAGATGTCAAAGATATCAATACAAATAGACTGTCAAGATTTCAACTTCTACAACAAATAAGTCAACAATTTTGGAAGCGCTGGAAAGCTGACTATATTGCGGAGCTACAGCGTCGAACCAAGTGGAAGTCGAGTCAAGGTTTTCTAACTGAAGGTTCCCTAGTATTGATTAAAGAAGAAAACACTCTGCCTACCCAATGGGTATTAGGAAGAATATGTGAGCTGCATAAAGGTCCCGATGGAATAGCAAGAGTAGCATCAATTAAAACTCAGTCAGGAGTCATCAAAAGAGGATTTCAGAAAATTTGTCCTCTTCCCACTTCTGCTTGAAAGATTTCTCTTTCAACGCGGGGAGTATGTTCACGCCAACCTTAGTAAAGTTCGCACAGTATCTTGGCTGCTAGGAGATGAGAGGGCGATAGGCCGCACGCGTTTTTTTCTTTGTTTTTGAAAATGTTTGAAGTTGCGATGTATTTTGCTGTCATTGTCAATATAGAGCTTCATATTTGTTGATGATCATTTTATCTATTCAAAATAAAACGAGAATAGGTAATGAACACTAGATAATTTGGATAAACGTAGTACACATTCTCTATTATTGATTTTTACCAGGGACGTACTTTTATATTTAGCCCGGTTCATATTTTTTTTCCTCACTTACAGAATATAAAATTCCATTTGGATGTAACTACAAAATGAAAATTAAAAATTCTTATAGGTTTGAACCGAGCCATAGTTTTAATTGATTCAATATGTTGCGAAAGAAGATAGAGTCGAGCAACACCTTCATGAAATGAACTTCTCAATGAATTATAGTGGAGTGAAAACGCGCTTGAAAGACGCTTCTATCACGAAATAAAAAAAAATGAGGTAGAACAAAACAAGTGATGTATAGCCTTTTCAGGAATGTTACTGGCTATTACAGATCGATATTTACGACATCGCCAGCTGGGGCTGACTCTTTTTATAGCGGAAAATGTGTGAAAATATGAAAAATACAAAAAACGTATTTTTTCAGTTATAACTCGTGATAAGTCGCAAACTTTCAGACATCAAAGTGAACTTTTTTTTATCCTAAAGTAGAAATATCAGCGCTGGTGTCAGTGCAGCCGAATTTTCGAAAACTTACTCATTTTTCTCAAAAAAAAAATGAAATACGCATATTAATTTTTTGTGCATTGATGTCTCGAGCAATCGAAAAACTTTTTTATTTTTAGGGATTTTCACATACTTCCTGCGAGTAAATTGAAGCAAAAATATAACTTTTTAAAAACATTGTCATAGGTTGAGATCAATAGGACATGTAATAACCGCACCGAAATTAAAAGCACGTGTCTCCCGCTTGCACTTCACCCGGAAGATAAGCGCGCGCAACACGAAATGTGAAAACTCGTTCATGTTGGGGATCTTAATATGATGTGATGTTCACTGTTAGTGAGCAGAATCAACAAGAGTGAAAAAAGGTTTTATCTACAGTGTCACCATTAAAGTTTCACTTCGGCACTTGTTTGTGCTTTAAATTTAACGTAAAATGATGCGGGCAACTGCGACCCACTGACGTTCAGTGTTTGTCAAATTCAACTTCTTATATATATATATATATATATATATATATATATATATATATATATATATATATATATATATATATATATATATGTATATATATATGTGCTCTGATAGGCTTTCGCGGTCGGATATGTGCTGTCTGGAACTTCCGGATGAACCGCGTCTGGAACTGTTCTTCTTTCAACGTTTCGGATCCCACTTTGGTGCCATTCTCAAGACTTCTTGACTTGGTGGCGAAGCCTAAGTCTCCTTAACCCCCAGCACTCATCTTGACAAGGTGAAGATTATGGTTTGGTGGATAGAGGAATGGTATTCATAGCTGTATGAGAATCCGACATTGTGGAAACTGTCGGACCGTATACAGGTCTGGTTTGAAAAGGATCAATTGATGGAATTGTTCGAAGGGATAATAATGGTTTCCAGGAATTGGGGAGCCTTTGTGGGTCGTCTCGTTTGTTGAGGCATTGAAGACATTTTTCAATTTCTATTGCTTCGCGAAAGATTCAGGAGTGGAGTGTTTTTTCTGTGGCAATAGTCTTCGTGGTGTTGAAGAGGAATTATGGAATTATATATATATATATATATATATATATATTTATATATATATATATATATATATATATATATATATATATATATATAAAACGTCTAAATTTGGAAAATCCTCATGCAATGAAAATTACCCCTCGGGGTTGCAGTCATAGATTGAGTTTGGCCTGATATAGTGAAACTCTTTATTGAATTGTCGAGCTTTCGAAAATCTTTATTTTCTTTTTCAAGACATTAATGTGAGATCAGATATAAAACAGCAGAAGAAAAATCCTTGTCCATCACAAACAGAAAAAACATTTCTTATCAGAAACATTCATGAAAACTAAACTGGAAACCATGTCTCCGAAAATATCACTGGGAAGAACTGGAACCATTCATCCATATTACATTGAAGTGCACGGATTAATACATGTGCATATGATTAACAGAACAATTTGGAAAAAATTCTTTCATTTTACATTTTTAACGATAGCGACTTGTTGAGTGAACAGAGCACATGGCCCAGTGTGAGCACAGAGCATGGAACTGCTCTGCTCTGTGCTCACTTTCAATATCTGATACTCGATATCGCAGAGAGTTACATGTATATTGAAGGAAAGTTCAACTCTACTAATGCCTCAAAGACATGCTTCCTCTCTAATAACGCCCTCGCTTTCTTGTTCGACGAGATTCGTTATGAAATGAACGGCAAACAAGTGGCTGTTGTTCGGAAATCTGGCATAGTCACTACAATAAAAACCATGGTATCATTCGGAGGAACGCATGCTAATTCATTGTTATCTGTAGGTTGGGGGCTCAACCAAACTGATCAACCAATATGGGATTCCACCGGCACAGTATTCAGTGGTAAATTACCTTTGAAGTTCCTCATGGGATTTGCTGAAGATTACAATGAAGGTGTATTCAATGTTGAGCAAGAGCTTATTTTGATTATAGCACGAACATTCAGAAATGCATATATGGGGAAAGTTGAGGCTGATTTTCAAATCAACAAGGTAGAATGGAGAATCAGACATATAATGCCAGAAGATCGTCAAAAATTGAAACTTCTGAGTCGTATCAATAATGCTATAGTGAAAGTAACTTATCGTATGTGGGATCTTTATGAGTAACCTTTACTTCGTGAAAAGGCATCAGATATGTGGGCTGTGAAAACAACCAACAGTCTAGAAAGGCCTCGATTCATCATTATCGGCTTCCAGCTCACCATACAATCTGACTATTTATCAAAGGATGCAACGGAATTCAAACATGCTGATATAAGTACTATCAAAGTACATTTGAACTGTGAAGTCTTTCCATATGAACGTTGGAATTTGGATTTCGACAAGAAGTTAGACTCATATGCATACCACGCATATGAGAATTTTCAATATAGCTACAATGATAGAGCAATGAGTGAACCGATGGTGAATATTAGCAGCTTCCGCAGCAACCTCATATTTGTGATTTACTGCTCACACCAAACAGATGCCATGAAATCATCCAACGTTGACATCAAAATAGAGTTTGGAACACGTAAATTGAAGTTTCCAGCGAATACCAAAGTATATGCACTCATTTTATTTGAGTTATAGTGCCTTTACTGGATCTGTTCATATTGGGTTATCATAAGAATGACATGTGAATCATTATCCACTTTATAATTTTTTTTGGTCAATGAATAAAATATTTTTTAACATTTGTATGCTTTCATTTCATCCTGAACATATGAATGTAAACAAATATTATTACTTTATAGTTTATTTATAGCTTTATATACAATATTATATATCAATCATTCAAAGTTTCCATCATTTCTTCACTCTCCACCTGTTGTTGTGAGTTGGGATCCAATATCTTCAGCTAGTATTCATCTATGATAGTCGATGGTAGGTAACTGTATATGCCAGAGAGGAATTTTTTCAAGTGAGCTCGAATAATGAGCTTACAGAAGTGATTCAAATCAATATTTCCGTAAGAATGAGCATTACATAGCGCTACGCCAAGTTCGTAATTTTCACTGAGCTGCAGAACTTTCTGCACTTCTTCAGAATCGAAGCATATATCACTATCGTAATTCGATGCATGTAAAGCGTCCCAACTCGAATAAGCTAATTCGCAAGACAGTCTTTCTATAACAGAACCCAAGTCATTTGCCTCCGGAAACCATTCACTTGAATAGTGCATCCACATATTTGTAATTTGAGGGGGGGAGAGTTCTGAAACAACCAAAATAAAATTCATGAATTTGGCAATGATGCTAAGAAAGCGAAAAAAACACTAAAAAACAATAACAGGAAAAACACTCACTTTGAGGTGTCTTCGAAGTGTGTAAAACTGATACATATTCTATATTAAACTATTATACATTTTCACTATCTACATATAAAGAGGAACAGAGACTAGAGGAACAATTGAGCTCTCAATCTAACAAATTGAACTCAACCAAAGAGCGGGTTTCGGCACCAGCATATTCCGGAGTGCTCTGCCCCAAATAAGTCATCACCAATTCAGTTTGTGCTGAATTAACATTTTGAATGATATTTTCTGTAAATTGCTCCGTGACTCGTTTTGGAAGCCATACTTTGAATGGACTCTCATTTTCTTCATCTATCAGTACTCATCGTAACTTGAATGGATTTACCATACCGTGTGAAGAGTAATAACATTTTTTAATTTCATAATCCTTATCGATAGCTAATGATGTTGAAGGTTTTTTTCCATAGCTCCAGTCTGCTGAACTATGGCAAAATTGATCTTTTCAAGGTCAAATTTGAAATTATCCATTCTAAATGTAGAGTGAAAGTATAATTTTGAAATATAAAATATGTTCACCTCTATGACGACACTATTCACTTCTTGGGAGCTTATATAGAAATTAATAAAGGAGTGGGAGTTTGAGTTTCAACACTCTCCACTTGCACACATATTCGGGACAGGAATCCACAATTGAGAATGCTCAAGGTTATTTCTAGGTCAAAACTATGTGAATGTAGTCTCTGAACTTTCCATTGTTTCGAAACAATTCGGAATTTGCTATTGCACAAAGTCATTCGTTTTTGGGAATACTCCAAGTTATCGAAGGTCACAAAAATATATCCTTCAATGTTTTTCAATCGCAGCCTAGAAACGATTCACCAATGTCATTCAAGGGCAATACTGTTCACGCTAGACCACAGCAACACTCAAGGGTATTCAAGGTCAAACTTGCATGCGCTTGATAGTACACACACCAAAGGTCATTCAAGGTGACTCGTCATCAAGGTTATTCAAGGTCAAACTTGCATGCGCTTGCTAGTACACACACCACACACCAAAGGCCATTCAAAGTGACTCGTCATCAAGGTTATATAAGGTCAAAGTGGTGAGGGGAAGTTGAGCTTCGGCCTAAGCCTACTACTGTACTCGTGGCCAAAATGACAATTTTTTATACTGATCAACTCCTTCATGAGGGACAGACGATGCCAGTGCATGTGGCACGAGAACTCTCTGCAACTATGACAAGTTGGCCCTCTGTGCGAACGACACAGCGCTGCTGGCGGGATTCTCCAACCACGCAATTGTTACGCAGTCCTGAAACAACAAGCAAGCAGACTGAGGCGGTGGGCCAATCTGTGGAAGATAGAAATCAACCTCGAAAAGAGTCAGGCGATACTATTTATACGGAGGAGGGTAGAACCTGTTGGATACGTCGTCTACAACGGACGAGGAAACCCCGGTACTAATGAAGCCAGATAACTAGGAGTCGTCAACCTGGACAAGAGGTTGACATTCGGGTCCAACATACAACAGAGGATGGGCCTTACGAAAGACGCGCGCCGCAACCTCAATCCCATACTAGGACCCAGGAGTTACATGGAACTTCAAGAGAAACGGCACCTAATCATATCAGTCCTACTCCCCATTGCTCTGTATTCCTTGGCGGCCTGGGGCCACAGCGCGGTGACATTCAGATCAATGACCGAACGTTTATGAACGTCTACTTGCGGACGGCCGTAAACGTCTTTTACTATTGTCCTGACGGATACACTCACCGGGATCAGAACCTCAGTACCTGGTACATTGACAAATATCTGAGACCACACCGAAACTGTCTTCGAGCGCCATGAGTCACTCCAAGCCAGCGATGCGTAACTTTCACAACTCGTTGAACATGGAAGATTCCATATTCCGCGAGATTGACAAAAACCCATGACTGACCAAGCAAAACCTGAGACCACGTCCAAAAGTCGCCCGCCGGCCACTCCGGCAAGACATAGAGTCGCCCCGGCGACTCTGTTAAGTACAAACACATACACATAAGACAAAACAAACCAGATCCGCGATAGGCGAGCACTGTCCCGGACACACATTCTGGTAAGAACCAAAAACAACAGAAAAAGGAAACAATAGCACATTATAGACCAGGAGGTGGTGACAGGAGACGTTCTCCCATTTTACACTGCATGCCTCTTTAAGACTTTTCTTTTTGCGGTGAGTTTTCGTATTTTCACATTCACTATTTCAGGGTTCAAAAGTCACGGAATTTTTCAAATGTTTTCTTGAATTTGAAAAAATTAATTCTTCTATGTCTTCTTGAAAATTCAAATTTATCCTATTGAATTAAGATATTTTGGGAATTTCTTAATCGTTCAAAGACTTCAGTTGATCGGGGTGTAAGGTAGTAGCAGGTTGCAGAATGAATTGTTAGTGTCCAACCTGATGCTAAGTATGGAGTAATGAGATACGTACATCGTACAACTTGGTATAATAGATCATTGTGAATGACTACTGTTCATTTTCTTTTTCTGGCGGCATCGAGTTTTTTAGGCACTACCGATACCGGAGATGACCATGAGAAATAGAAGGTCGAATTATATTTTGCTCTAACATTTGGGTAACTATCTCATTGTGTACATGAGGATATCGACAGAATTTTGTGGAGATCGGTTTTGCGTCATCAGTAGGTATTAACTTTGTTGGTGAAAGTTTATTCCTCACCGTTTGAACATAAAATATCTGAAAATTATAAACAAAGATTTTCAATCACTTCTTCCTTCAGTTGTTCATGTCGCATATTATTTTTATTTCAAATCTTCTACCGATTTGTTCAAGGTGACTTGGAGGCATTTGTTGTGGGGAATAGATTTTTTTTTGCGGATATACAAACGGTTGTGGAGGGTGGAAGAAAAGTATTGTTTGGGAGGTAATTTTGGAAGAGAATTTGGTTTTTGAAAGGATTGACTTGGTTGGCTCAAAAGAGGATCTCTTGTAATTGGAATTTGATAATCTAAAACGTCTTCTTCGGCTTTTTCCAAAAGTACTGTTCAACAGTTGAGAAAAGACTCTTTGTTTTTTCTGTCGACGATTCCTTGATAATGTTCTGAGAAATCAATTCCTGAAATACTATCAAATGCGACGTCGAGGTCGTAATTGAATATTTCATGGGGATCATAGGGTAAAAATGAAAATGAAAGGTTTGATTCTGTCACAATTTTTGAGTTTTTAGTAGGTATTACCTGATGGTCAAACATTCCGGGATTATTATTCGTGATATTTCACACGGTTTTTTTGTCAGAACAGATATGCCAGCACCCGTATCAACAAGTTGACTGTACATTCTGGTTGAGTCGTGAATATAGTATAAATTTGCTGAGCTAACAATGTCTATTCTCGCTTTTGAATCCGAAAGTGTTTCATCATTTGGTTGGTTTGGGTCAATTTTGGTTGCGAGTGTATCTTTACAATGAGTTCAATTGTTTTTTGGAATCCTGTTGATAGAAGGAAAGATTGAAAGGTGGCTTTTTTGAGAATCCTGTTGTTGTTCATTTCCGTAGTTGATTAGGTAAAGTTCAGGTTGGTCATTATTAAAATCGTCATCATATTAATCATATTAAGGGTGAATAAATTAATATTAATCATGTTGCTAGTCTGAATAATCGCTATAATTTGTTATAATATAGATCTTCATTATTATATTGAATTCCAGGGTTCAAGATATGGTTGGTTGGACCAAACTGGGGACGTAGTTGATTATGGGAGTTCAGTCGATACTGACTTGTGGAATGGGGTCGGTATTGGGAATTTGGTTGACTTCGAATATTGGGTCGTTGTTGAAAATTCATTGGAGGTGTAGGTCTAGAATAGTTGTTGAAAGGATTCATTTTGATTCGGTTTTGGTTTTCGGTTGAAGTTTGGATGTCGTTTGAGTATTTTTTTGCATCTTTCATTTCATCCGTTGAGCTGCGTCTTCCACTGTTCGAGGATTACCACCTGTTCTCGGTTTTTAATCCGGTTGAAAGTGTGTTTGGAAACATGTTATTGACTAGTTGATGTAATCTGAATCCGTAAGTGGGATGCTATACCTGTCTCGCTATTAGTTTCTCATTGAGATTTCGAATAATGAAATTTTGATATGAGACTACGTTGGAGGATTTTGAAAATTTATCAAAACTACTGCCTTTGTTTTCAATTCATTTCTGAATGCATATTGAAAAGTGATTTCTGATCATTCGTGGCTAGTTGAAAATCTTCATCTGTTCAAAAATGTTTTCAATAATATGCTATCACCACCGTAGTCAGGAATAAATGAAAATAATTCAGACAGTTCGTACGGTTCAATTTCAATCCGCACGACTGCTCCAAAATTGATAAAATTTTCGTATGCTTGGTATACAAATCGACTAGGAAAAAGTGCCCGTGTATCATATAGGCAGAGAAGTAGCTATTTCGGAAGAACTTTTTTCCTTTATATGACTGAGTTATACTTCTTTGAATAATATACATGTATCTATCAATAGAGAGTGCTTGTAAAATTTCATTTGATTCAACTTTTTTCATAGAAGTTTTGATTTCAAGTTCAAACGATAGTTACCGAAAACTAAGTAACATCTAGTAATAAACAAAAACTCTTCTGATATGTGTATAATATTCAAAGACATTCAAAAAGTTCACAAAAAAGGAAGCGTCTATCTTAGAAAATTATTCCTTGATATACTCCTTACTGGCCATATGGATAATGAAGGAAAAATTATCACTACAAACACATTTTCAATTTTTATATGACCAAAGAAATATTTCTCTCTGAAATGTTTTACTGATATTCCACTTGAGGCGTGCATTATTTTGCTATCATCAATAAAGAACACAACTTCTGAGAACTCCAACTCATAGTGCAAGTCATTCAACTGTGATTATCGAAATATTGAATAAATTCAAATCGATTTCAATATCAGGCTTGTGTTTGTAGTGCATTTCGCACACACACATTGATCTATCTATTTTGAATGGCGATACTATTCGAATTGATGATACTATTCGTCCTGCTGAATTACAGTGATATCGCTCAGTATGATGTTCTCGTCTCATTTCTAAATATCTGAATTTGTATCAACCCACGATGAAATTTCCTCTCAGTTCACTCACGAATGAGGGTCAACATTTTCTATTGATGCTGGAATATATGTATTCACTCCAGGTCTACTTGGAGCCTGAAATTGTAATTATTCGTCACGAAATAAATATTGCAACTCTCTTCTTCGAAATGATATTTCGTATTATCTTGGTTGACGTTGTATGAAATTGCTGTTCTGACGTTTCACATCTACCAAAAGCATGGCAGTTCATTTGAACTTATTTATCCCACTAATACCTCCAGTAAAGATATTTGTGAAACTTTATTTCTTCGATAAGTTGGAATGTGAAATCTCAATTTCTCTTACCATTTCATCATATAGGCAGACTGAATAAATAATAAGGTTTGATAATCACTGTCACCAGTATTTATCATGAGTCCAAACAAAGAGGTTGAATTATAAATTGATTCAATGGATCTTCGTTGGATTGTGGAAAAGGTAGTTAAATTGATATCATTGATATGGATTCATAATGTTCTCAACATTCATCTTATCAGAATGAATTACTTTGATTTGAAGAATGTTTTCGAGAGTTTTTTGTTTTGGAAGTTAATTTTATGAATTTGTCCATCATTGTTGTTATCTTGATGAAAAATTGGTGATCATATCAGTGGATTGACCTCGATAAAATCACCTTCAGAAAACCTGATTAACTATCAATGAACTTTTTTCCAAACTTGAAGACAATCAAGGTTCCCATTATTTTTCAATCTAGATCAGTTTATTGAATCCCTCGACAAAATCAAAGCCGACACTCACGGTCCAATGTCGCAGTACGATTTTGTCGAATCCGACAGAATTCTGATCGTGTACTTTGGTCGTTCAACCAATACGGATTTGACTGCAGACAAACCTGTTAGTCTGCAGCAGTATGTCAGTATCTGTCGAGTTGTTTGTTTGATCGTGTATTGGTACTCGATCGATTGACTTTTGAAACCGCGAAACAAATCGCTCAACAAGAAATTTTCGAAAATACCTCAAAGCGAGATAATTTTTTGACTTGTATCAAGGACAAGAGTATCTAATATCTCTGATGAGGGCATGGTAAGTATATATATATATATTTACTCATCTTTAACGTTTCGGGAACTCAATCCGTTGTTTGGACTGATTCTTTCGCAAATCCAATATTTTCGTATTTGACCATTGTGATTTTGACAGTCGTAATGGTGGCACAGGTTCATCGAATGATAACGGTACAATCCGTAGAAAAAATCAATCACAATACGTATAGTAGGAAACGGAAGAGGGACCATAATAAAAGGTCTTTGTTTTAGTTGTTTGATAGTTTAACAGTTTTACTTTACCTTTCAGAATCTGTAGAATTCATCACAATACACTATTTTACAATGGAAAACCGACTCTTGCGTAAACAACAAAAGGGCGAAGCTAGTGGAAATCTTGCAAAAAAACTTATCAACATGCTCTTTCCTGATTCTTTCTTTGCGCGATTTTAGTACGAGTTACTGACAAAAACGCTAAGCTTTTCATACCTCGAGCTTAATCGGACGCGGGATCTCGAATTAGTTCAATATCTGAGGAATTCTGCACTGAGTTTCTTGAACATCTGTCGATTTACGAGTAACCGGTTTGAACGAAACGCATTTGAGTGCCATTCGTGAAGCAACGGTTCGATTTCAATCAGAGATAAACAATTTTTATCGAAAGTATCATGTTCATTCGTACAATCTATCACTAGTTATTTGCCAAATTTCAAGACTGATAAGCAAACTCTACAGATTCCTCATAACATAAAACTTGGAAACGAAAACTTTCATTTGCCTGGAGGACTTGATATGCTCGAGTCGAGTCGATTGTTCTGAAAACTCATGTGTAAAGATCAAATAAAAGTTTGAAAATTTGGTACCTTCCTACAAAAAACTAAATTTGGTTGGACAGTCAGAGGACAGGTACATTCAAGTCAGTGTCAAAAAATACAAAACAATCTATTAAAAAATGTAAAAATCGATCAGCATCTCTCGCGTATCTGGGATATCGAAGAATTGTCAGTATCAAAGCCATCATCGCCCGACGAAAAATTGTGCGAGAATCATTCCGTAAAAACAACAGCAGATGAAACTGGCTATTTTGAAGTGAAAATACGGTGGAAGGAAAGTGTTCGGAGATTCTTATGGCGTAGCAAAACAGGATTTTTGAAATTAGAACGTTTGAACGCTAGGAGAATTTCAATTTGCAATATCATAAGTTTATTGAATAATATCAAGAACTTGGGCACATATCTGAAGTTCGCCCAGTATACCTATTACATGCCGCATCATGACATACTCAACTACCAAATTACGCGTTGTTTTTTATGCGTCTTGCCCATCTAGTAGCGGATATGCATTCAATCGATTGCAAATGGAAAGCCCACGAATCAGCCAGATTTTTTCACACCTTTTGCATTACCCATAATTTGATTTTGTAATTACCGCAGACGTGAAGAACATGTATCATATGTGAATAATAACGCAAGAACAAAAAGTTTTGCAACGAAGATTGTGGCGGGAGAACTCTGATAAGCCTATTGATAAGTACGAGTTGAAAACAGTTACGTATGGGACTTCGGCCGCCGCATTTTTGGCAAGTCGTTGTTTACATCAAATGATCAATGATGTTGAATCTGCTTTTCGTCTCGAATCAAAGGTAATAAAAAATCACTTTTACGTAGATGACATGTTGTCAGGAGCAGATAGTATTAATGCGGCCCTCAGGCTGAGTGGTGAAAATTCTCAAGTGACTCAGGAAACATACCACACGAGTGGCTACAATGTTTTATCCAACACATGACAGTTATGACTGTCATTATTATTAATGTCATTTTAGACAAGTGAACTATCAAATAACACCCTAGTGTGTTATAATCTATTACTCACTGGTACGCTAATTGATAGTTTACTTGTTCAAAATGCCATTAATAATGACAGTCATAACTGTCATCTGTTGGTTGTACCGATATTATTGATTTGGCCCTTGATAGAAATACAAAAACACTTGTCATGATCTGGAATAGTCAAAGGGATTGTTTTTCCTATATTATCGGGGGTTATATCCCGAGTGCACCAAGTTTATTCGGTTAATATGTGTGCTGCACTTCCATGATTCTCGAAATTTTGCTTAGGAAATGACTTGAGTGTATGATAATTTGATAAAATCCCGAGACCACAGGTCGAGGGATTTTATTTTAAATTATTATACACGAAAGCATTTGCTTGAAAGCAAAATTTTGAAAATCATGGAAATGCACGCATTTTGGTCGATTGAACTTGGTGAAGGAGGGATATATGTTTAGATTATTTCCAGAAAACATGTAAACTCAGGAAACATCAAAATCGAATCAGAGATAGTACCTGAAAAGTGATCCAAACGCCCGGTTTATTTCGAACATTTTAATCGGTTAAAAGGTCTAGTGCATTTAATCGCTGTAAAACTCTATAAAAGCAGTCTAGCCTTCAACTGTTTCATCGTTTATTCGCATTGAGGGAAATAATCGGTACAAAATTTTGAAAAATCACGAAGTGCACTGTTTTATTATTTTTATTATCTTTGACCACCTTTTTCTTACGAATTGTTGCACTATCATTCTTCGAGATATTTTTCTTGAGAAATTACGGCGGGATGACTCTCCATCTCAATTTTTGCTAACGAGATGGTTGCGATTTCACAATAAACTGAACGCATTGAATGATCAAGCAACTTATATACAGGTGATTTATGAAAATTATGTTCATTGTAAAATTCATGCCTTTCGTGATAATTCAGCTCATGCTCATGGAGTATCTGTGTATGCTAAATCGGAGAACCAATATGGTCAAACGTATTTAGGACTTGTTCGTGCAAAATCAAATGTAGTGTCCTTCAAACGATTTCACGCTTGGAACTTGCTGCTGCACTTCTTCTGAAGCGGTTGATTAAAGATGTTGGAGGATCATTACATGTAGCCATCGATAAAACACTTTGTTGGTGTGTATCGACAGTTGTATTGAGATTGAGATGGCTTAGTGCAGCTCCTAATATTTTACAAGTATTCGTGGAAAATCGAGTTTCAGCAATTCAAGAATTGTCGGATATTCGTAATTGGAAACATGAGCACAGCTGCTGAAAACTCATCTGATCACGTATGCTCTCTTGATCTATTCTATCTATTTGTTCGGTCCTCACTATTCGAAAAGCAACGAAAAGTATTGGCTCGAACTTCGGAGTTGTGATAAAAATTCACCGGAACTGCGAAAAAACGTAGTTTCAGTGATTTGACCGAGATTGGAGTGTATAGTTGCATATTGCAAGCGGTTTTTAGAAAATTGCTTCAAACCGCAAGATGAAAGAACTTTCAGTTATTCAAGCTCTGAAGAAATCACACGAGCTTGATCATGCTTAGTGAAGATAGCACAAAGAAAGAGTTCATCTTACGATATATCTGCCTTGAAAATCATATGGTTGACACATTTCTTGACAGCAACGACATGTTGGAAGCAGATTGACGAATTCTAGCTCTGAGTATAATAAAAGACAGATTGAGTTTTCTTCTCCTGAAGATGATAACCTTGAAGCGATAATTGATTTTCACTAAAAGTGAAAAAATATGTTGAGTGAATCGTAATAAGGGATATCAACGAGATCAATTTTCATAAGGCGTCTTCTGAAAACCATGTAATACCATCTTCAAAAAAAAAGGCGAGTAATAAATGTTCAAAATAAGCTTGTCGCCAGATAAACAATAATGTAACGAATATATTTATGCGAAAATAATAGATGGTCCCATTGGAAAAATAGGGATAGGGGGGAATAGTTAGGGGTATGAGAATGAACAGAACATTTTGAGTGCGTTATATGGAAGGCAATTCGATGTTCGAGAAAATGATTTTTCGATTACTTTTCCAACTCTTCCAGTAACAGAGATACTCATTGCTTGTTCAGAAAAATCCTGGCACACCCTGTATATATATATATATATATATATATATATATATATATATATATATATTGATGATGGAAAGTTATGTATTTCTTTGATTTCATTGCATGAAAAGAAGGTGGAGTATGCCCTTTTCATTTGAAAAAAAAAATTAAATTTCATATTGTCGTGTATATTCTTTATCGTTAATGAAAACGAGAAGTGTTATTTATTCGTAGATGTAATCGAGTTTGGTTCTACATGCGATTGCTAACACTAAATGTCTGTATGTTTCTTGTAGTCAGTATTATCCGCAGGTAATGTGAATACCTATACATGGTTATATAATCTCTAAAGACAGAGCTGAACTTCCATGCATGAGCATATTCAGCGAAGTCGACCCTCAGAGTACACCAACACCACAGCGGATGTATGAGATCCTTGCCAACTCCGAATATAGAACGAAGGCGATGCTGTCTAGTTCCTGTTCTCATTTTAGTATTCTGTGGTAAAACCGGCCTTTATTATAACAAGACAATCAGCAGTTTCAATGGCTCCCTTCTTCTCCGAATGTAAAGTCAAATCAAATGAGATTTTATAAAAAATCAATCAATAATTAATAATAAGTTTGATCCATTCCCAGGAGGGAAAAGAAGAAGTACATCTAAGACTGTCCAATGGTAAGACGGGCACTGAGTTAGTGGAAAATAGGTTTTTCTTGCTCAAACTTCATTCTCTTCACAATAATACCCAGGTTCCTAAATAGCAGTTTTCATCAATAATCTAGTCATGTCAGCTGGATTATGACAATATCGATAATAATACTCATCTCAGATGAGTAGGTATGTATCTGAAATCAGTAATTTTAGCATTCACTTTTTCTTTCATTGGGGTTGTAAAATGAATACGACCAATGGATATGATCAATGATACGCAAGAACGATTATCCTCGAAACTCCAAATTGGTCGGTCCACATTTAATGGAATCAAGGAAATGTGTATTTATATCCGGAAAACGACCGAGTGAGAAATCAACTGGATTGCTGAAACGATAATTACTGAGTGGTTAGACGCAGGTGTGTTTACACAGACCTTAAACTTATTGCTGATTTCACACATTAAATCCTGTTAGGAGGTTACAGATGAACCAAACCACGAAGTTATTCGTGGAAGCAGCAGCAGAACTATTCGATGAAAATTCTTTCATGTTCCGTTTAAGAATCGGGAAGGTTCAGTACAAAGAAATGAGAGATTTCCGGTTTCTTGCATCAAGGAGGATTAGAAAATCTCAAATACAGAATAGCAGTTTTGACAACAAAAATGGCGATGACGCTGAAGTCGAGTACTTTAACGTCTGAGGGCAAATATTCACTTGAGTTATGCACTTTTTTTCCTAAGACCAGAGAGATATTCCAGAACTCTTCTCCGAATATGATACTGATATTCCACTCCAGTTTTACAATATTTTCCTATGAAGTAATCGAAAAATTCATCAGGAATATCTTCAGAATGAATAGTTATTGAATATAAATTATAATGATTTTTCACAGCATGCCATTGACAGATGAAATACCTGAAGATTAAATAAGTCGTATCGTTAAAAAAAAGGTAAGCGCTGCGTAGTACTTCGGAGTATATAAACGTAATATGTGAGGAGGCAGATATGTGAATATGTATTTCTAAATTTTTATTTCTTGTATGGTTAGTGAGAGAGCGTTGTTCTCGTGTGAATAGCGGCGAAGAAATCTTTTGTGAATGTGTGGAATTTCGGTGATCGAACGGGGATAAGGACGGATATGACATATTCATGTATTGGAATTTGATTTGTTCAGTGCTAATATCTTTGCGCATGTGTATTTAATTTTTTCCTTTACTGTGAATTGGGTTTTGTTTGGGAAAAATGGGTGTTGTTGATGTGGGTTGTATGAGTATAAATGGTCACAGAATTGTGTGGTTGTTTATGTCTCGTCAGTTTCTCATTGTGTTGGTTATATATATATATATATATATATATATATATATATATATATATATATATATATATATATATAATGTGAGAAGGTTAGACGACTGTCTAAGTTAAAGAAGAATCCTTTTAATATTCGGGTGTGCAGTCAACAAGGAATTGGAAAAAGTGAACTCTTTATTCTGTTCAAGCTTTCGAGTCTTTATTGGCTCTTCATCAGGAACTCTACAATGAATTAGGAAAATTGTAAGAATAGAAAAGTTTTTTAACATGTGCTTACTTACGAATGTGAGGTTAATCATCCTATATATATATATATATATATATATATATATATATATATATATATATATATATATATATATACCGTGAAACAGGGTTACTTTGCCAAACCTCGGCTAACTTTGCACCATGCGTGTGGAAGTGTATTATTATCCAATTACAGGATACATTGCTGAATTTCTAGAAATGACTAGTTCCATCCCATAGAGGGAGTTACAAACGTCACCGGAGCGAAATTATACGCTCCGGCCGCCGCGTCAAATGCAGTCAGTTAGATTTTAAAAGCTAACGTTGAAATCTGTGTTATTTGTTGGGTGGAAAAATCTTCGTGGTGAAAGGCTCCCAATCGACGACAAATGTAAGTAAAATCTCATTTGCAATCATTAAACATTGTTTCAACTACGTACGAAATGTAAGAGATTAATTTGAATTCGAACAATAAATTTTTTCTTGTTTTTGTTATACATGCACATTCCTTGGTTAAATAGGAAAACTTTGCACCAGAGTTATGGTGCAAAGTATCCCCTACAGAAGTGGTGCAAAGTATCCCTGTGAATATCTACTTTTATTGTTTATAGAGGATGCCAAGGGTGTATAAGAGGGCCCTAGACTCTAGGAGGTATGCGACTATACGCAAGAAAGTCTAAAAACATGTTTGGAAGCAATCAGAAATGAAATGAGTACCAGAGTAGCCGCGGAAACTTATAATATACCACGGAGAACCATTATGAACAAATCAAAGAATCTACACACTAACAAACCAGGTTACCCTTCTATTTTTACAAATGAAGAAGAAAGAGCTTTTGTTTCCTGCATTCATCAAATGAGCGGATTCGGGTTCCCAGTGACTGAGATGGAGCTTCGTCAAATATCCAGGATATTTTTAAATAAGAAAGGTCGGTATCAAGACATTGTTGATTATAGTTTAATATAATTTTATTTCTATTGAAAAGGTAGGAGAATACCCCGTTTCAAAGACAACGTTCCTGGCAAGGACTGGGTTAAAGCTTTCTTAAAGAGGCATAAGGACCTAACAGTCAGGTTTGCCACCAACATAAAGAGGAGCAGAGCAGCTCTCAATCGTCAGCAAATGCAGGAGTATATAGAAAACTTGAAGCAAACCTTGGAGGGGGTTCCACCACATGCAATTTTCAATTATGATGAAACGAATTTAACAGATAATCCTGGTCAAAAAAAAGTTTTGACCAAACGGGGCATGAACTACCCAGAAAGGATAGTTAACTCATCAAAAAGTTGTATATCCCTAATGATTGCAGGAAATGCAGTAGGTGAGGTTCTGCCACCTTATGTGGTATACAAATCAAAACATTTATGGGATACGTGGACAGAAAATGGCCCACCAGGTACTCGCTATGCCAACACAGCATCTGGGTGGTTTGAGTCAGAAACATTTTCTGATTGTTTTTTTCAGCTTTTATTGCCAAAACTGAAAAAAATTTAAGGTAAGAAGGTTATTATCGGCGATAATTCATCTTCGCACCTGAATGTCGATGTATTAGCAGCCTGTAAGGATAATGATGTTCAATTTGTATGCCTGCCGCCAAATAGCACTCATGTAACGCAGCCCCTAGATGTGGCATTCTTCGCCCCATTGAAAAGGCATGGCGTGAAATTTTGTCAGATTATAAAGAATCCCACGTTGGAAGCAGGTCGAGTTTGCTCGAAAAACAACATTTTCCGACACTTCTAAGACGACTGATTGAGAAAATTTCTGTAAACAGTGCTTCAAATTTAATAGCAGGATTCAGAAAATGTGGAATCGTTCCTTGTGATTTGAGTCCTTTGCTAGAGCGATTACATAACAATCATAGCAGTGCCATCAATCAAGAGAATATACCTGCAATAGAAAATTCATTTCTTGAATCTTTGGAGAATAAGAGAAGGGAGGCTACTCAGTTTCAAGTCCGGAGAAAGAAAAAGAAAATAACAGTTCCAGCCGGAAAAAGTATTGCTCACAGTGAAATCGATTCTGCTGATTTACCTGGAACTTCAGGAATATTTATCCAAAAATCGAAAAATTCAAAAAAGAAAAGGGAAAATGAAGAGGACTCAGATAAGCTTCCGGAACTTAGTGATTCAGATGATGAAGTTGATGAAATACAAGACATCGTGGAGGAATTTGAATTCACTAAAAAACTTGAATCTGGTTATTTTGCCAAATCTGCAGTTGAAAAAATTCAAGAATTAGGTCTAAAAGAAATTCAGAAAGTTGTAGGTGAATATGTTTTAGTCTCATATGATGGCAATCCTTATCCTGGAGTGATAATCGAAATTGAGGGTGAAATGGTGAAGATCAACGCAATGGTGAAGTCACTCAAATCTTGGAAGTGGCCGAAAAGACCGATGAAATTTGGTATAGCTGGGACGAAATACTTGGCGCGATAAATGCTCCTAAGCAAATAACCAAACGTGGTTTATCTGTACCTGAGTGCGATCGATTTGGGTGGAATTGAGATTTGTGATTATATCAAATTTATTTTAGGTTAACTGTTATGCCTGATTGAACTTCAATTTCCTGTATTTTTTAGATGACAGACTATTAAAATTTCAAGTTGGGTTGATTATATGCCTAAATCCCTCAAAATTCAAAATTCCTATATCAAAAAACCGCACGCTTTCAAACTAAATAACGGTGTGGGGTTTCTTTGCCTCTTCTGGATTTTACTATAGAAAAACAAGTCTTGAATGAAATGGTGCAAAGTAAACCCATCGTAAAGCCTACTTTGCACCAGATTTCAAATCAACATATTTCAAACCTGGACCTATATATCATGTTGAAATTAGATAGGCACTTATTTCAACACTTCTGATATTCATCTAAACAGTCGCAAAATTTTCAGTATCCTTCATAAGGTATGTATCACAAACTATAAAAAATAACGTAAAAATATGGAGCAAAGTAACCCCGTTTTACGGTATATATATATAATATATATATATATATATATATATATATATATATATATATATATATATATATATATATATATATATATATATATATATATACAGCAACGGTTTTGAATTCCACGCTATTCTTGTTTTGTATTCTCATCACTGGATATGACATAATGAGAAGATTGCCTATGACTGTTCAGATGTTGTACGAATAGGAAAAAAACTGACCTGCTTTAAAAATGAATGTAAGATTTTTAATAATTGATGAAACAGATTTCACACTTCCACCTCCGATGAGGGAATCATCCTTATATGAGTTTTCTGATTATTGCTCTTTCCATTGGAAAAGTTATTGGTATTCGGTGGCTAAATGTTTGAGACATCGCGTAGCTAGGTATGTTGCAGGTGCTGTGCCATATGTTGAAGAATTTCATTCAAAACGATTCAACTCTGATCATCGCGCCGTACCAAACAAACTTCTATATTTGGAATCTGATTTGTCAGTCATTATCAGTCAGTCACTCCAACTATTGCGACTTTACATACGGCCCTTGCCTCCTAGCTTCTGATATGAATTGAATACAGATGGTCCAAAACTCATGTGTTCGTCTTATACACGGAATTAGAAAATACGATGCAATCTCCCAGAAATTTAAAGAAACTAAGTGGCTCAACATGAAGAACCGGAGACTGCACCACCATGGGGATTTCATTTTCAAACTAATGAACACAGGACACCCATCCGCTCTAAAAAAGCTTATTCCTCGCAGTAAAGTACATTCCAGAAATATTAGATTCACCAAAAACTTTACAATGCCACATCATCGCACCGCCATGTTTCGGAGATCATTTGTGTTCAATTCAATTCAACTATTCAACAACCTTCCTGACCAATTCAAAACTTTCAACATTAACAAGTTCAAATATAAATACAAAAAATTCCTACTCGAGAACCAGTGAACGAACATTTCGCCTGCGCCCCTACTAGGAATGAACCAAGAATAACCCTGCCCATAATACTGTTACTCCTATAGTTATAGCATAAGAACCCACTTACTATTTACCAACTGACACCCTGTATGTGAATCTAAGAGTATGATTTGGTTGAGTTTGAGTAGCTCTAAGCTAGACTCCGCCAAAGTCATTTACTCTCATCTGTGTAATCCACTATTGTATCTTTGTTAATAAAGCCGATTTATTATTATTATTATTCGTCTGTAAATTTTTGCAATGATGGGAATATTATGCTTTCGATACCTGAGAAATATTGAAAACAAATCATTCCCAATGATGGAAACTACTTTCAATATATCATTCAACGACACGCCCGATGAATCTCTCGACGATGAGTTGAAGACCACTCTGACTTCAGTTATTCGATTGTCTGTTTTCTTGACTGCATGCTGAGGTATTTATTAATCAGAAATACAGATTGAAGTGAAGCTTCTAGCCACAGTTTTCGATGTGGTGAATGCTTCATGTGAGATATACGTGCAGGGTTGCCATATTTTCTCTAGTGTAGGTTCATAAATCTAATAGTAGGTATTATGAATAGTGGAAAAGAGACCAAAAGAGGCAAGGTGCACAGTAAACTACTCGAAATAATCGATGTGCCAGAAATTTAATTGATCGAAGTGATGGAAACTTCAAATTGAGATTCATTTACAGGATGCAGTGAATTGTTGAATTGTTTTGGCTTCAATAAAGTCTGAGAATTGTTTTTCCTTAAAAGGTTATGGGTGAAGTACTCGTACTAATTGATGTAAATTTGAATCATCGAATGGATAGAGACTGATATAAGAATTCGTGAGAAGGGGCATTGAATTGTTCTGGTTGTGATGAAAAAGGAAAAAAAATTCTCTTTTCGATGATAAGAAGGGAATGCACGCATTTTGATCGATTGAGCCTGGTCAAGGAAAGATATATGTCAAGATTATTTCCAGAAGAACTGTTATGAAAACTCGAAAAACATCAAAAATATCATTTTCATGAGTTCAACTGGTTGAAACATCCAGTGCAATTGAACGCTGTAATACTCTTCAGAAACGGTTAAGCCTTCAAGTTTTTTATCGCTTATTCGCATTGGGGGATATAATCGGTGACAAAATTGTTTTATTCCGAGTAAATAATTCTGAGAAATTTGGTGTCGAATCATACTCCTTTTGTGACCATATTCCACCATAAGTACCAAACTACCGGATACGAATTCATACAACCTTATATTTTTGACAAACTTCTTCCTGAAGAGGTTCATGGACGGCTGAAGATATATATATATAAATATATATATAAATATATATATATATATATATATAAATATATATATATATATATATATATATATATATATATGGGATGTTTCAAAAAAAAAAATGTTCGCTGGTGGTAATTTCTCGAAAAATTCTTTTTTGCTCCCTATAACTTCTAAGGCAGAATGGGACACCAGCTCTCATATACCTAGACATCGTTAATAATTGATACACCCTATATTATACTGCTACTGCTTATCTTGTTCCTGTTATCTGTAAACTACACCTTTAGTTTTCTTATTTTCTTATCATCAAAAATGAATAGTCGAATGAGGGATCAACTTCCGTCTACATCAATACACCAAGAAAAATATATTGAGCTCAGAAATCATATAGGATGAATATTATGTTAATATCTTCTAAAACTCACCAACGTGAACGATGGGCTCGGAAATCATTTCCTGGATGATTTGGTCCACTAACGGGGAGCCATCTGGATACAGTTCATATTTCGATATTTGATAATGAAACTTCTCCAAAACTGTCGAATTTTTCCTGGAACAAATTTCATTATTAGATACATCAGGTCGGAAAGTGCTTATTTCAACTCGAAAAATATCAAATTTTCGCGACAAAATCCAAGATACAGTGAACAGTAACACAGTCTAATACCAAATTGGATTTCAACGAAAAAATTTCTGAAATCTGTTACATCTGTACAACATCCTTCAAGAAATCGGTCGGAATTCAGTGTAGCAGTTTTCGTGGAAATTTTTATCACATCAAGTGCGTGCCTCTCAGTCCTAGAATCACAGAATACGCTGAGAATGAAATATTCAACAAGCTATCCTCTTTCCTGAATGAAATTCACTCTGAAATGAAACAACTATGAGAGCAGCAAGGCGATTTGGTCACTCCGATCAGTGAAGCGCCTATAGCAAATTACACGAAAATTGGAAATCGATGTAATTCATTGGAAGTAATGAATTGGATTCTTCTTTTGTCACATAACATAATAGTATAATGGTAAAAAGAGGTATAAATATATATCTATACAGTTAAAAGGTTTAAAAAAAGACATCAACATTGATTAGATGAATATACAAAAATATATGTTTGAAGACAATGATTGCAGTGGGTCATATATTCGTCAAGGCTATAGAAGCAATTTGTTAATAGGTATGACTTAAGTTTTTTCTTGAAAAATTTGTATAACCCAATATTTTTCATTTCGGAATGTCAAATATTGTATAGCTGTACACCAGCACCCTCCGGTGATTTTATGAAGTAACTGTGATTGTGTTTCTTCATGTATAATTCATCAATCCACCTAGTTGGGTATGAATGCATATCACCATGTTTGGTATAATTGCCAATATTGTGTCTTGTGTACAGTATCAATTCGAAGATATAAGTACAGGTTACGGTGAGAATTTTGTGCAATTTGAAGATTTCCCTGCAGGATGCTTTACAATCTGAACATTATTCGTAATATATTTTTTTAATGATAAAAACGCGATCTTTCTGAGTAGCTTGTCGCCAAAACACAATGTTGGATGATATGATGGAGTGCACGGCTGCAAAGTATTACTGTTTGAGTGATATCTCATTCAAATTTCTCTTAAGGGTCAAAATTGCGAAATAACATCTGTTAAGTCTAGAGCAGATGTAGCTGATTTGACTGTCCCAGCTCATGTCACAATCAACATCTGTTCCAAGGAACCTTATATTTGTTTGTGGTTTTATAGGATTATCATCAAATTTCAAATCAGATTTGAGCATGTCGATTTGTGTTCGTCTATGAGGGCCCACAAATCGCATGTAAACCGTTTTTTCTAAATTTATCACTGATTGGTTTCCCTCACACCAAGTAGCTAGCTCATTGAGAACATTTGCTTCGAAAAGTACATCATCTTCTGTTTTTGCGGACACAATAATGGTAGTATCATCAGCATACATGAACAATCTTCCGTCCGACACATGGGAGGGAAGATCGTTCATGTATAAGAGAAATAGAAGAGGTCCCAAAATGCTACCTTGTGGTGTCCCAAGTTCAACAAGGTTTGTGAGAAAGAATCCTGGACATTGACTATCAATTGTCTATTTGTGGTAAATGACATAATCCATTCATTCATCGGTCCTCTTATTCCTAAGGAAACAAGCTTTTCAGGAAGAAACTGTGGATTGAACGTGTCAAAGGCACGAGATAGATCTACGAAAATACCAACAACTAGCTCACCTATATCTAATTTATCATAAATTAATTGTACTAATTCAGTTGATGCTGTTTCGATAGAATAATATTGTCTGAAGCCATGTTGACAAGGAGTTAATATACTATAATCATTTATATACTTCATCAAGACAGTGTACATAGATTTTTCGAGGATTTTTGAAAAAGGACTCAGTAGGGATATTGCTCTATAATTTTTTACTAGTTGTTTATCGCCTTTTTTGTATATGGAAACAGTTCTAAAAACTTTCAACCTCTCCGGAAATTTCCCAGAAAGTATGGAGAAGTTCATAATGCAAGTTGGATAGGGAGAAATTTCATTATGCAATTTTTAATGAGCTTCATGGGAATTTCATCGAGACCCGTTGAATTTTTGTTTTTTTCAGCCCTCTTATGATACTTTTCACTTCGTATTCATCGATACCAGTGAAAAAACAATGAATTAATTTTAATATTGTTCGATTTAGTACACCCGATTATTATTTTGTAGCAGCTCAACAACCGATGTTGAGAAATAATGTCCAAACTGATTTGAAATGCTTTTATTGTCACTGATAATTTCATTCTTTATCTTAAGAGAAAAGTTCGAATCTTATTTTCATTCAATTTCATGTTTACAAGTTTCCATTTCTTTTTATTTTTATTCTCTGCTAAAGTTATTATATTGCTGAAATGCATTTTCTTATACTCGCTTATACTTCTGGAGAGATTTTTTTTCTTTCCTTATATGTATTGTGTATGTTTTGATCATTGGTTGATTTTCGCAAGCGGTTCAAGTTTTCTAGATGAGTGGATTCTTCAAGAAATTCTGGAGGTAGGGCAACCTTGTTTTTGATTGCATCCTTTTTTTTTAGACTACGTTTCTTAGGGTGCGTGACTTCAAAACATCATAAGAAGCTTTCGTAAAAAGTTTCAAATATTTTATCCAGTTTGAAATGTTCTGGGTTCACATTTTCGGGTATTTCTGGACGGTTTTTCAAAAACAGCTTTCTGAACTCTCAAATTGAGCTGTTGTTTACAGTTCTTCTGTATCTTATTTCAGGTGAATGTGATGGCAAATTGTGACAATTAGTACTCCATTCAATCATTTGTGCGGTATGATCGGCAATGCCCGCGTCTATTAAATTTAAGTTATATTTTCTTAGATCTGTTACGACAAAATCAATTGCTGAAGAACTTGTGACACCAAACTTATTTGTTGTTATACGTGTGGGTTGGTCAACCAGTGACATGAGCTGGAATGAGTCTAATATATCTTAGAGTTTTTTTGATAATGAGTTATTTGATAGTTTGTTGATATTCAAATCCCCACATAGTAAGGTGGAAGAGAAATTACTCACCGAATATCTTAATATGCACTCCAATTTTTCGAAAAATTCATCATAATCACCGGAGGGAGGACGGTAGACCGATACTATACATATTTTTTTATCAAAAACAATTGCGGCACATTCGAGGCAATTTTGAAGCGATGTATTGAGGATATACTTGACTTCGGAACATTTATCCAATAATTCAGTTTTTGTAAATATGACTGATCCACCATATGTTACACTTTCACTAATGCACTTGCTAGTTCTACAGAAATGCGAAAGACATTTGAAACCTTCTATATTTGAATTTTCTAATCTTCCTTCGCTCATCCAGTGTTCAGTAAGAGCTAAAAAGCATACATCATATTTTTTCATTGACAGTTCAAGTACGTTCATTTCATTTGCAAGGGACAGGATGTTCAGATGAAAGAGGTTTAAAGCTAGTTCATCTGGTTTTCCATTTCCTTTTGTCCTTCTATGGTAAAATTTTGTTTTTGGAGAAATTTGAAGCGTCTAACTGCGGCTCCCATCGGTCAAATATCAGGATCGTTAACATCCTTGACAAATTCTATAGGAAATGATAGTTTGAATGATACAGAGTTATCTCCTCTATGCCATTCCTCGCATCCGAAAGGAATTTCAGGAGCGGTTTCCTTGAGAATTGAAAGCAATTTTTCACTCGACATATCATTTTTGAGGCGGAATGCATGCAGATAACCTTTCTTTCCATTTGTGTGGCTGTTAAGATTCTTATTTGCCCCAATGATAGGCTTATACCTATTGTGGTTTTTGTCAAGGAGATTCCTAGTGAACTTTTTTTTGTGCTGTTCGGAGTTTCTATTTCTCTCAGACGGTATTCACTTCAACTTCATATCCGAGATATTCAACAAAAATTACTCATTGTTCTGGCGGGATCGTGAGACATCAGCAATCCAAAAAACTGACGGAGGTGGAGTACTCATTGCCGTGCGGGACAGCCTACAAGCGATATTGCATCCACAATGGCACAGTGATTCAAAAGATGTTTGGGTCAACATCTACGACAGGAACACAAAATATCACCTTTGCTGTGCATACCTCCTCCAGGCGATGAATACGCCTTCTTCTGTTTCAGCGACAACCTAATGAAGATAATCAATTCTATCCCTAACAAAGTGGTAATTATCTGTGGCGACTTCAACATGCCCGAGATGAAACGGACTCATGTAATTCAATGCAATTCACAATGGAAACTAGACCTTATATTACGTAACGGAGAATTTGTAGAAAATGTCACCTCTTGTACTCAACCCTCAGTCCCAGAAGACAGTTACCATAAACCGATTGAGTTTGCTCTCGCACTTCTGAGGTCACTAATTTGTTCAAAGCTGATTATGACTTCATGAATAACTCTTTGCAGCCTACCATGGACGAATATTTTCCAAGGTAAACCGGTGGAAGATTGGGTCAATCTATTTGACGGAGAACTATTTAGAGTTATAAAAAAAATTGTTCCATAAAGAACAATTGACTCAAATCACCCACCGTACTTCTCATTTAGAACAAAAAACATACTAAACAAAAACAAACAACATAAAAAATGAAAAAGTTTGGGGCACAACAATGATTATATACTCTTTTCCAAACTCAGAACATTATCAAAACAATTTATAGATGAGGATTACAAAAGTTACGCGAAATACATAGAAATGGATATACTAAAAACCTCCAAAAATTCTGGAAATATGTAACCATGAAAAACCACCATCGCAGAATCCCAAACTTTGTCGCTTTGGACAACAAATTGTTAAATGATGAGCAAGGCATCTGTGAGCTGTACTCAGAGTTTTTTCAAAGTGTCCATGAACAATATAATCAAAATTATTTCACATCAGATAGAGAGAGTTGTGTAGAGTCAATCGGTAATTTGAGGACTTCTGAATCTCATTCAGATTCAATTCAATTAGATGAAAACAAAGGGCCTGGTCCAGATGAAATTCCTTCAATATTTTTCAAAGAATATGCCGGAAGCTTGTGTCTTCTGTTGGTCTTGATATTCAATAAATCATTTCATGAATGCATATTTCCACATAGAAGGAAACAGGATAACGTGATACCCGCTCATAAAACGGAGACAAGCTCTCAGTCAGAAATTACTGACCAATCTGTAAACTGAATATCTTGGGCAAAGTTCCTAAAAAAATCGTTCAAACTGTCTTGCTTCAAACAGTACGGAATTCTCCCGAAGAGGTGTATTGAATCTAATCTGATGATATATTCGGAATTTATTTCAACAGCCATGGATTGCCACATTCAGATAGACTCGTTGTACACCTATTTTAGCAAAGCATTTGAAAGGATGAATCAGAAAATAATTATATTAAAGTTGTTGAAAGTCAGGGTAAACGGAAACTTGTTGAGATGAGATGACATCATACATATTCAGTAGAACTCAAGGGTATCGATAAATGGATTCAAATAATCCTTTTATGTATTGACATCTGGAGTTTCTCAAGGTTCACTTTTGAACCTATTCTCGTTATGATTATTCGCATGACATATCCCTTATTTCAAAAACTGTAATTTTTTTGTATGCGGATGATCTCAAAGTTTTTTCGCAAGATTTCGGCGATTTTACTGTAGACCAGCAAAATGATGCTCATTTGAATTGTATATCAAATTCTTGGAACATGGGAAATATTGTTGCGTGTGGAGTGTGGAACTATGAGGAAATATTTGGTCGTTAAAGAAGGAACAAAAATATGAATGCGAGGTAAGAGTGTGGACAAATCTAAGTGTCATATAATGTGAAATAGTCCAATCGACAATATCGATATGAAGATTTATGGAGTTCTACAGGAAAATGGGGTGATTCAGCCCTCACTATAAAAATGTTTCAATAACAAGACTGTGACATTAATAGATCTCACGCTGGCGATAGCCAAAATATCAAATAAAATTCAAGACTGGCAAGTGTATGATCATATTTCTATGTCAGACCATCGCTGGTTGACTTATACGGTAAACCAGGATCTCAGGACCACTGTGAAATCCCGCGATCCGAAGAGGACGGATGTAGCTCTATACAATCGACTCTTAAAAGGAGCTCTGCGGGAGACAGAGGCCCTGACTCCTGGCAATAGTGAAGAATTGGAAAGGTACACGTTATCTATCCAAAACAAAATAGATATTGCCTATAAGGACTCCTGTCCGATGAGGATGGTACAGACAGAAGGCACAACCAAGAAATGGTGGTGCCCTGAACTGGAACACCTCAGAAAGACAGCGAGAACGACCTTCAACAAAGCAAAACGAACAAAACTCGAAGAGGACTGGGAAATATATAAAGCCAACCTGAGAGAGTTCAAAAGAGTCTGCAGACAAAAGCAAAAAGAAGTCTAGAGAGCCTATTCTGAGGCAATCGAAGATTTCCCGTAGGTCTCAAGGCTACAGAAGGCACTCTCAAGCGATCACCATAAGAGTGTCGGCATCCTGACGAGGGAAAATGGCGACAAAGCCGCCAACCTCCAAGAGAGCGCCGAGATTATTGTGGAAACTCACTTCCCAGGTTCTGTTTTGTTCCAGGAACGACGAACCGAACGGAAGTATCAATAACACCCTCACAATGCGACTGGCAATTTGCTAGCACTATAATTGATGAGGACAAGATAAGGTGGGCCATATCGGGCTTTTCCCCCTTCGTAGCACCAGGACCTGACGGTATAAGACCAACCCTACTACAATGGGAATTGGATATTCTTATGCCGCACCTGGTCGGAATATATAGAGCCTCATTAGGTCAGAGGTATGTTCCCATTAAGTGGAGAGAAGTACGAGTGGTGTTTATACCTAAACCAGGAAGGATGGACTACACCTTACCAAAAGCATTCCGACCAATTAGTCTCACATCGTTCTTTTTGAAAACAATGGAGAGGCTGTGCGAGCGGTATATAAGAGATGAAGTCTCAGTTCACAATCCACTTCATCCATATCAGCATGCATATACTCCGGGAAGGTCCACTGATTCGGCCCTTCACCAAGTGGTTGGCAAGTTACTCTTCATTTTTTCGAATCTCGGTGTTATCAACTGTTGGATGCGATATCGTGATGATCGTAGAGCAACAGGTGTTCCCAAGGCAAAAATTAAAGATCTTTTGAATTTTCGAATGGAAATAGGGAAAGGTTTACTAGCCACACCCAGAAGGAAGAGGTGAAATGAAGAGCAAGTTGAAAGCGAAGAAGATGAAGCCAATTTACCTCCTAAACTGCAAAACTCTAGGGATCCTCTACCTGGTGATGACAAAAGACTTGATGAATACGATCATTTTCCCACCGTCGATTCACTAACAACTGCGAGATTTTGCCGACATGAAGTTTGCAAAAGTAGAACCCGTACAAGGTGCCTCAAATGGAATGTTTATTCATGTCAAACAAAAGATCCAAACTGTTTTTTGAAGTTTCATACTGAATTATTATTTTCAATTATTATCTTATGGAAAGTGTTTCGTATAAGATAAAGCCCAGCATACACAAGCGTGTCGGTACTTTTTTCCAACCCCCTGCAGTATATTTTTTTTGCAAATTCTCATCATCTACCAAAGGCCAAATAGTGCGAGTTTCCATAAAAATGGTGAACTTTTTTTTCTCCTGCTGAAAGTGGTAGGTATGGTGATATTTGCTTCAGATTTGAAATTGCTTGTTGCCTTTCCCTTGCACTGGAATTTTCAGTGGTTTCCGGAATCCCATAGCTAATGGGTCTATTTTTTTTCGCCTGAATTTGTTTGACTCATCTACAAGTGCGAGTTCGTTAATTTTTTGGCGTGTTACCTAGATCAAAATTCAAATAATGGGGATCTACTTGAATTTTTTGACGGATACCCGACTTTCATATTCAGTTCACCAACGTTCATGAGTACATTGTATAGTTTATCAGACACAATCGCCTCAGGATTTAGGTTGTTCAAACAATACAATACAATACAACACATTTATTTCTATAAAGACCTGCATAATATAAGTGTATGAAAAAGTGAAAAGGATGCTTCATTTAATGGACCATAACAGTGAAAAACATTGATGGAAAACATATACCAAAAAAAGGAATCATACACAGAACAACTGTTTTTTTTGTAAAATTTTTCAATGGAATAAAAGCGTGGTGGGTAAGGCGACTTTTTAACATAAATTCGGAATTGCTAAAACTATTGAATAGTTCAATAAAATGCTTTTTTTCACAGACAAGCCTGGAGCCATAGTCTGTTTGACCACCAACCTGTTGGAAATGACGAAATGAGGATATACAACCTATAAAAATATTCCAGTTAAGAATATTGTGATACATTCAACAGTTCCGAAATCATATTTTCTTTAAGGAAAAAATGTTTCACTGCTCGAGAAAATGACTTCTCGTAACTGATTCAATCGTGTGGCAAAGTGAAAAAATTGAGAATCCTTCACTGTGAAGGATGTCAATGTATCACACTGTAATATCAAACCCTGAAAAGCTGTGCAAATACGGTAGCGGTCGTCAAATTAGGCGGCTACGACAAGGAAACTGATGCCGGCGTTATAATGAGTGTTTCTTCATGCATGCTTATATTAGCATACAAACAAGAGACATCCCACCGACAATATTACCCTCAAAAATTTCCTCGTGCAAAATCAGCTGACTGCGATATCATCATTTCTCAGCATGGAATCACCTCGATTTTATCGACGTTTTATGATTGATAGCACCCTTGCGTTTGCATAAAACATGAGATAAAATCCGAGTGGTGTTGTGAATTTATTTATGATAATTATCTTACTAATGGGTCGATATTCTACAGACATGTGAGGGAAACTTGAAGTTGTCTCTTCATGTGACTTTGTGTATATTCTATTCTATGAGCTTCACATCGAGTCATATTGACATTTCGATAGAAATTCGGAAATCATTGATAATAATTCCCCAATCATAGTCAATACTAGTTTTAGATATATACAGGGGTAATGCGCAATGGTTCAACCATCAACTTTATCTGGAGAATGCCATACCCATTCCTACTACACAACAACTCTGAATTTCCACAAATTTTCATTGACCCTGCGTGTGTTTTTTCTGACTTGGAAGTTTTGAAATACACAAAATATAAAGTATGTACGAAGGAAAATTTTATTCAGTCAAAAAACTGGTTTGTCGTCACTCACTCAAAAATTAAAAATAACAAAAATATTTCGTTAACTTCGATCTGGTTCGACCGCTTACCTGCTCAGTTATCCTCTGATGAAAAATGACCGTTAAAGTGAGTGTACCTGTTATGATATACTACCTATTTATACTTGTACAAAATCAACAAAAATATATTCAGTGCTCTTTTCATCCAATAGATGGTAATTAGTGACAACTTGCCTGCTAGAGCTGCATATTTCAAATTGATATCGAGTTTGTGTACAGCGTTTGTCGCAAAAATCCATGGAAAAAACCTTATGACAGAAACAAAAGTGTACTATCAGAGAGTACAGTTTTCAACGTTCGAGCATCCAATTATGCTTGATCGAATTTGAGCACTCTACCATGCCTTACGATGTGAAAAATTCAGAAATACGGAAACATGAATTCGATTCTGATTTGTATCGCCTAGAAATTTCGATATTTTTTGCATCATTTTTGGAATAACTATTGAAGTATATACAGTGCTTTTCTTTAATGACCCCCTCCTTTTTATACTGGGCGCCATCTAGAAAAAAATATGGAAAGGGGGTTCTTGTGGTACATCTTTTTGAAGCTCCTGACAAAAACTTCACAACCCTAGAATATGAAGTCAATATCTTCACCTACTACAGAATGTTTGAACATCTAATAAATACCTTAATACAAACGCGTACCGATATTTCAAGAAATATTCGTTTTCTCTGCCATATGGCAATCCCAATCACCCGATAAGGTTCGTAAGATTATTTTTCTTCATGAAAAAGACAAACATGTCAGTACGACAACGAATATCAATTTCGAATATTCTCATTTAGTTTTCGATTTCACAAGTGGATAGGTACCACGTTAACTTTCTCCCGAATGGTCAATTGAATAAAATTCAATAAGGGTTGTATTCGAATGTGCTAGAAACTGCTGTTGACCCTTTAATCATTGAAATCGTCGAAGTGAATCCTATTTAAGTCGATATGGATATTATAATTCCAACAAGATGGAGCATATCTCTTCACTCCAGACAAGTAGGAAACTATCTGGATAATACTTTCTATAGTCGTTGGAATGGCCATTGAGGTCCTACGGAATGGTCAGCCCGCTTGCCAGATTTGACACCTTCAGACTTTCTTATGGGGCTATTCGAATCAAACGATGTACTAAACTGAACCTGCTTCAATATAAAATATACGGCAGAGAAAAATAAATATCTGTAGAAACATCGATGTTGCGGTGTTCGAAAATGTTGGTCGTGAAATATCGGATAGGCTGTTCTGATGTCAAGGCGTTAAAGGCAACCATTTCTAGCATTTTCTCACTGAACTCAGCTTATTTCTTCAAAGTATGAAGTTGAACGTCGATGTATTCAGGAAATAATGTTCCGCCATTTTGTAGTAGTTGAAGATATTGACTTCGTACTCAGGAGCTTCGAAATGATGTATCACAAAACCATCCCTTTCTATTCAATTTTTTTTTCCAGATGGCGTCCAGTCGCCATCTTGAAATTTTCAGTTTTACTCCAAAATATAGTATTTATGCATCAATTTCATTATCCCAAGTTTCAATTTTTTAAGTTAACCCGTTCAAACAGAAAAGCACTGTATATAAGTGCTCTTCAAGGTGAGTGAAAATGAATGAGAAGTACCGAGTAGGGTTCCATTCGAAGAGAAAGATGTAATAAAATTAATATTGTATTTATTCATTCGACTCCACTGGTTATTTTGAACCCAATATTTGTATAAATATGCCTGTCCCAAAAAAAATAATTTGCGAGGTGTTATCATCAATGCTAGCATGGTGGATTACAAAACTGACTTAATTTGAACACAGCAGAATGAATTGAGTAGTATAAAGTCTTCGAAAGTATAAAAATATATACTACTCAATGTTCACACGTACAGCCTATACATATACAGGGTGTTCCTTAAACACATGCTAATATTTGAGGAGGTAATTCTTAGACCCATTTTGAGAAAAAACTTCCTATGGACGTATGTCCTAAACGCCTCAACTTTTGAGATACAGGGTGGCAAAGTTTTCAAAAATAATCAGTTTTTTAATAATAACTGAGATAATTTTGTAGACATCTTTGGCATATCTGGTACATATGTTCCATGCCTCAAGGCGCATTTTCTGATGTACAATTTTCTTGATTTTCTCTGCCAGTGGCGTACGTACGAGTTTTGAAATGTATATTGTTGGCGAAAAAAATACTACGCCACTGCTTTATATTGAAATAAAAAATTATTTTTAAAATCTCCATACATTTTTGAGCACATTTGGTTTGCTGTTTTTTTTTGTCCGACGCATGGTTTTCGCTCAAAAAATTGAAAATCGCTTTACTTAAGGATAAATGCCTTAAAAATCTAATGCGGTAAGAGAGCAAGTAGTTGCCTCGTGTGACACTATACGAAATACGCCGGGAATATTTAAACGGGTGCGTGATTCCATGCGTAGAAGGGCGGAAGCATGCATACTAAGTGCAAGTGGCCACTTCCAACAATTTTTATAATCAGTTTTGGTATTATTACTAACTAACAAATTTGTGCCATTTGTCTAGACCTACTGTCACAAAATAAAATAAAACTCGTTTTTGTGAAAATGTATTTTTTTGCAGATTATGTTTTCAAATATTATCAGGGAATTGGTAATGCGTTATGAAGCAATTTTCAGATTCTCATTCATTTTAGAATTGATCTAATTTCTTAATTTGCTTTCTGTCGATTTTTATTTTTTTGCGTCCGCAGGGACGCCACTGTTTGAAAAAATACAAATTTGTGTACATCAGAAAATGCACCTTGAGGTATGAAACATATGTACCAAATATGGAACACCCTGTATACAAAGCATTTGAAAATACATGTTCCAAAAAATTTCTGTAAACTAAAGGTAAGAATAACCCCATCATACGAGCTAACTTTTTTTAAATCATTGAGGGATCGTTGAGGAGGACTACAGCCAGGTGAACCTTATGGATATAATCTATTTTTAATAATTCTTTATGCCTATCAATTCATGTATCATCTGTGCTTTTCAGTGATCCATTTCATTATTTTGTTTTTCCATAATTTTTTCAAATTGATTCGAATCAGTTCAATATACATTCATTCTTGCCGACATCTGGTTTGACACGCGTCTATATTTTTTTTGCTTTTATCTCAGAATTTTCGTGCAGGTATGGCATGGCAATATAATTGTTTGATATCTCCTGGAGTTTTTCGACTGATAACGAAATTTTTTGTTATACATCAATTTCAGTAACCTTTTTTGTGATACTCATATTTTTTCCATGACAGTGTTCAGTAGCCTTCCCCTGGCTACAATACCATACGTCGAGTGAGATTGTACTAGTGTCTGATATTATATGTTCAGTTCTTTTATGTTGCAGATCCGTTGACATATTTTGAATTTATAAGTCAGACTTCTCAATTTAACTTCTCAATTTATTCAAAAATATATTTTTGCTTGAACATTCCAGCTCAGATTACTTTCGATATATATTCCTAGATATTCTCATTTAGCGCTGATTCTTTTCGATATATTTTGAATTATGGAAACCTTGAAGGGTACGTTTTTTTCCACGTTGAGCAACACCAATTCGATCCAGAGAACTGAGCAGCTCCTTATGGCTACCAATGTCAAATGCTTTGTTTAGATCAACAAAAATGCATACCTATTCTGTTTTTTTTCCTCTTTAGCTTATGTTGAACTAACTTCCCTAGATCCATTCTGTTCGTCAGATAATTTGGATAGCGGTTCAGTTATTGATCAATCCGCATTTTGATGCTTGAAGTAAAAAGATAACGGTATATCATTTGTTTACCTAATGAGTGTTTGCAATTTTGTTGGTAGGACTTCTTTGATAGAAGTTCTGTATTCTTTTAATATTCATTAAGAAGAAAAATCAAGAATATAGTTGCTCTTAATGTAACTCGAAATCAAACTTTAATTTCAATCAAGGGATTTTCTGGAATCCATTTTGTGGGTCTTCGATCCCCGAGAAATGAATATATCAGAAAGATGCAAATTCAAGTATCTATTCAGATACTCATGGATTTGCAGATTCCATAAACAAATTTAAAAAAATACATATACTTTCCTTGATGTTTCGGAAGCTATTCTGCCTCCTTGTTCAAGCCTATTTGAAAAATTTTTGAAGGAATTGCAGTTTCTGTACGTAGTGTCGATATGTGACACTGGCATGAATTATTCATTCATAGCTATACCTACTGTTGATTTTGGCACAACCTATTTCGAATTGAATCTCCCTAGTTCAACTTTCTCTTCTGAAGAGGTAACAATCTCTTCATTCCCGTTTGACGAAATGAAAGTAGTCATTCTGTTCTATATTATGACAGAGGACACTATAAATTATGTTTCGAGTTAATCGAGGGATCTCTGTTTTGAATATTATTCATACACTGAACCCATAACCCATACATTTGATTTTTTTCGATAAACCTTGGACATAAGAAATGATCATTTTTATCTGAGGATTTTTTTAATATTGGTGTGCTCTACATAGAGACATTTGATGACATCTTTTTTCACACTGATTTGATAGTTTGAATCGAATTGTGAGTTGATATTAGTGTGAGTGTTCTTGAACTAAAAACACTTGTTTCGAAACTATTGAATGTTTTCTCATTTAGAACGTCGACAAAAAAAGTTGATTATTTTTCTCAATTTCCATGGTAAACTTTACTGTTGGTTCTCTTCGATTATTATCTAGAAAAAAAAATTGATTCTATTCACATTCGCCATGTTGCCAGATCACGAATATATCATCAACATATCTCCACCACGCTTTTGGGTGTTTATGATAATAATCAATATAATTTTCTTCGAAATTTTGAATAAATGTATTACTGAGAATGGGGAATAATCATCCCTTTGTTTAAATTATGTCGTTTATAAACAAACATCCAACATTTCCATAATTTCATTTACGTTGAACCTGGTTCCATTTGTGAGATGAACAAATATTCATCAACTATTGTTTCACAATGTCCAAAGTTTTGTCGATATATACATTCGAAAAGAATCCCTACATCAAAACCAA